>VXBC01010946.1:119605-143143 GCA_013399945.1 Ploceus nigricollis
TGTATATATATATATATATATACACACACACATATATTTTTTTCTCTTGAAGACAAGACTTGGGAATTTCAAGCTTTGAAACAGTTCTTTCTGTCAAGGGCACAAGTCCATAAGTTGTGATTTTTGGATCAGTACGCTGCTGAGCTAGTCAGGAAGGTGGTAAAAGTTTTAAACTAGCAGGGGTATGCCTGAGGCAAGCTTCAGGCATACTGGCATCATAGCTGCCTTCCTGTTTTGCCAGCAGAAAAGTGGTACCATATAGACTGATTAGAGGAACATGGACAAGGGAAAGAGTAGATTATTCCAGATAAAATAAACAAATAAAACCTTCATGAAGAAGCAAGCTTTTCGAGATGATTTTTTTTTCCTGGAAAGGTTTTTTAGTGCTCTAATTTGAGCATTTGCTATCAACTGCTGTGCCATTTTTGCCTGAAATCATGTGACTTGGCAAGTTTTAAATAGGACTATTCCTGGTTTACTCCCATGTAAGTGATACACCTTGCCTATGATATCAAAGACATTTCTTGTGGAAACCATAGATTTATATCGGGTTCTTAATTCCACACAATAAGAGAATTGAGAGAAGAGAATAAGAGAAGTGAAAGTGCATTTTGTACCTTGTTCTTGATCACATGTTGCAGCACAATGCATTTGTGAAACTTATATCCAGATTATGATTTCTAAAACTTGATGATCTTTAAGACTTCATATTCATTGATTTGGACCTATCTTAATATTAAACATCGACATATAATGCTGTGTATATGTAAACATACTCTTTACCTTTTATTTTCTAGTAACCACAGAGAGGTTAACAACAAGATGGAGCCAAGTTCCTCACAGTATTTCATACTGGGTGAGTAAGGGATAATAGACATTAATTGAAATGAGATGTTCAAGTTGGCACATAGTCAAACAATGGAGCAGGTTGCCCAAAGAGGCTGTGCAGTCCCCATCCTTGAAGGTTTTTGAGGTGCAGATTGAGAATGCTCTGGTCTCAATCTTGTGTCTGACCCTGCTTTGAGCAGATGGTTGGACCAGAGACTTTCTGGGGTACCTTGCAAGCTGAATTCTTAGGATTTTTAATTGCTGGTTTGTCCATTCTAGTTACAAAATATATTTTGGGCAGTGTTAGATGAAGATGAAGGCCCTTTCCCAAACTGGATATAATTTATAAATATAGAAGGGCAACTAGAATGTTGCCATTGCTTGATGAAAATTGTTGTTTAGGAAGACATGATTATAAATCATAAGGATAGGAGTTGAACTCCCTCTGGCACATTGGATTTATACATATTTTTAATGTAGTTCTTTGGGCAGATTGGCCAAGGACTAAACTTCATTCCTTTTCATTTCATGGTCTCTCCAGAACAGCAGTGGAGTGATTATTCTGTTGTGCGCAGTTTAGTAGGGTGTAAGTGGTAGCAAAAGCAAGCACAAACCAGGTAAGCTGGGGTTTACACTGACAACTCTCTACTGTGTTACAGTCATTCCCCTGGGACTTCTTTCTTTGAAATCTTACAGTTTTTTGAAGAAACTTCTCATCTGCTTTTAGCTCTTTGCTGATGGTGAAAAAGACATTCAGATCCCACTCTTGAAGTTTTTTCCCCTCTCTCATTTCACTTCTGCCACTTGAGCTATGATTTCCACTTCTCTTAGCAATCCCCCCAGAACTCCTTGTCCTCCTTCCTCTGATGCTGTAGGCAGCGCAAAATGAACCATTTGCTGAGAACAGCTTTTGCAGTATCCCAGCTGATACCTTCAGGGATCCATTCAGGAAGCCCACAACTTCTCCAGGTCTTCTTGCTAAGTCAAAAATCCCTGTCCTGAACACCTATCCACTTCCAACCTTCACACTAACTGTTTTTCTCCAAAGGTCAAGTTAATTCAAGGTCTTACCTCAGTGACTTCAGTGGATNTGTAAACATACTCTTTACCTTTTATTTTCTAGTAACCACAGAGAGGTTAACAACAAGATGGAGCCAAGTTCCTCACAGTATTTCATACTGGGTGAGTAAGGGATAATAGACATTAATTGAAATGAGATGTTCAAGTTGTCACATAGTCAAACAATGGAGCAGTTGCCCAAAGAGGCTGTGCAGTCCCCATCCTTGAAGGTTTTTGAGGTGCAGATTGAGAATGCTCTGGTCTCAATCTTGTGTCTGACCCTGCTTTGAGCAGATGGTTGGACCAGAGACTTTCTGGGGTACCTTGCAAGCTGAATTCTTAGGATTTTTAATTGCTGGTTTGTCCATTCTAGTTACAAAATATATTTTGGGCAGTGTTAGATGAAGGCCCTTTCACAAACTGGATATAATATAGAAGGGCAACTAGGATGTTGCCATTGCTTGATGAAAATTGTTGTTTAGGAAGACATGATTATAAATCATAAGGATAGGAGTTGAACTCCATCTGGCACATTGGATTTATACATATTTTTAATGTAGTTCTTTGGGCAGATTGGCCAAGGACTAAACTTCATTCCTTTTCATTTCATGGTCTCTCCAGAACAGCAGTGGAGTGATTATTCTGTTGTGCGCAGTTTAGTAGGGTGTAAGTGGTAGCAAAAGCAAGCACAAACCAGGTAAGCTGGGGTTTACACTGACAACTCTCTACTGTGTTACAGTCATTCCCCTGGGACTTCTTTCTTTGAAATCTTACAGTTTTTTGAAGAAACTTCTCATCTGCTTTTAGCTCTTTGCTGATGGTGAAAAAGACATTCAGATCCCACTCTTGAAGTTTTTTCCCCTCTCTCATTTCACTTCTGCCACTTGAGCTATGATTTCCACTTCTCTTAGCAATCCCCCCAGAACTCCTTGTCCTCCTTCCTCTGATGCTGTAGGCAGCGCAAAATGAACCATTTGCTGAGAACAGCTTTTGCAGTATCCCAGCTGATACCTTCAGGGATCCATTCAGGAAGCCCACAACTTCTCCAGGTCTTCTTGCTAAGTCAAAAATCCCTGTCCTGAACACCTATCCACTTCCAACCTTCACACTAACTGTTTTTCTCCAAAGGTCAAGTTAATTCAAGGTCTTACCTCAGTGACTTCAGTGGATTTACTGCTGGAACCTGAATATCTCATTGTCTTTCACTTCTGAGTACCACTAGTACTAAGATAACTGCAGTTTTATGAGCTTCTTATTTTGAGACTGCCATTAAAAAACCAGCACTTTAATGCCCTCTGATATTTGAGCTTTACTGTGGTATTTGTATTTGTAGTATCTCCTACAATGAGAACAAGAAGTATTGCAGTATAGATAAAATTTGAGGTACCGTAAATGTTACATTTTTTTAAATGACCCATTGCAACCCCACAGGAAAGATATTCTTAATACTTTATTCTGTAAATATAAAAATTGCTCCAAGACTATGTCCCAGGAAAGTGACAAAGAAGTAACATTTCTTTCTCTCAGAGAAATTGCTTATTGTGTGAATGAGTTACCTCTAGGTCTTACAGTTTTTAGGTTTTTCCATGATTAGAGACCTTAGGTGGCTTGTTCCTACTGCCTCAGCCTGCTGTTAGGAGAAGACCATCTTTGCGAGCACCTGGCCTTGACACATGGAGTGGAACACACACCTCTAAACTGTGATGGCTCCAAGTCTGAAGGAAAAGTGAATTATCTGAGATTATTTGAGTCTTTCAACCCAAAGGTCTGAGCAACTGTAACTTTTGCTTATTTAATTCCTAGTATAAATACGGAAGATTCAATTGTTAAATTTGCCTACCAACTGAGAGAGACTAATTTTTAAAGCTGCTGACATAGGTGGAACTTAGAGAAAATTCCCAAGGCTTTTGAAAATTGCAAGGAAGTTTGCAAATGTTCTTCATTGGAGGATTTTTTTTACATATTCCTGTTTTGAAGAGAACACAAAGCAGTTGAGTTTATAATGAAAAAAAGTCCTGTTTAGGAAGATATTGCTGCCATACAGTTCAACTCCTCCCTTTGTTGATCCAAGAATATGGCTGTTTTGGTCAAAAATCCTAGAAGAGTTTCAGTATTTTTCTACCTGTACTGAATGTGTGAGGAAGAAAGAAGGCAGATAGGAGTCCTCTAGCCCTCGCTTTGCTACTAGTGCCCTTGAGAGTCACAAACACCACTCTACTCTGCAGTGCAGCTCTAAGTGCAACTCTGGATGTCCTTGTTTAGATCTTTGCCTTCTGCCTCAGCCTTGTGTCACATTGATACTGCATGGACATATTGGCCTCCAAGGAGCAACGTGCTGCCATGTACCCACCTCCTCAGCTGCAGCCCAAGCCAAGGTCAGCATCCAGGCAACCATAACAGCAAGTGTTAGCAGCTGGGCAAGTTTAGTAGTGCATGGCAAACCCTGTTATCCAATGTTCATGCTTCTCCTGTGGCACAGGATTTTGCCACCTCTGCTTTTACTCAGTGCTGAAATGCTATGAGACAGGGTGTGCGTAGAGATGTGAAAAAGCTGTTGCAGTGCATCACTGCTTCATGGTTTGGGTCATATGGGTAGCAGTCCCCTGGTGCTAAGAGGTTCTGTGAAAAGCAAATTAAAATAAGTACAATTTGGTTGTAGAGGACATTTTATAAATGGAGTACTGATTTCTACTTAGTTGTATTTGCAGTGTCAGGAGCAGGACTAAATAAAATAATCTTTCCTGATTTGAACTAGCAAGGTAGCTTCTTTTATGGTGCTTTTGAGCCAAGGTAGTGAAAAGTGACTAGAAAATTTTGGTGCTCAAATGAAAAAAAATTGGAGAGGTCTAATCTTCAGAACAAAGGTACAGATCTCTTTTGGAAACTGAACAGTTAGGGGCAGCTCAGTAAATGCTGCCATCCTTTCAAGAAAACCTAGACCATAGGCTTTTGAGGAGAGGTGTCTGTGTTTCCTTTGTTTATATATGCAAGTTGGCTGGTTAAATTAACTACACAATTTCTCTAGGATTCTTTTGTAAGGATTGGAGACATTGTTTATTCCAAAACTGGTGCAGGGAAATGACAAGAAGCATACTTAGAAGCCAGAGAGAGTAGCCAGCTACTGCAAATGTCTGTTAGGTGAGTGGGCAGTGCAAACTCATCTGAGAAGGTACATGGGTATCCTGGATTTTAGTATTGTTGCTTTTTGTAATTAATTATACAGTTTTGTGTAAAACTATTTAAATATAGTTATGTGTCCTTAAATTAGGAAACGCAATAAATGTAGATGGTATTTGAATGCTACAGTGTGCTTAATAGTCCTCAGTCATTAAGGAAATTGTCTGTATGAGTGTTTCTGTGGCATGCGTGCACATTTAGCTTTCTTCAACCCATCTGGTTGACTATGTTGCTTCCTCAAAGAGTATAGTGTATCTTTAAATCTCTGTTATGCCACATTTATTGTATTTGCTTTTTTAAAATGGAAACATTCTTCATTTAAACTTAAAAAACTCCAACTTTTTCAAGTTTCTTTCTGTAAAGTTCAAAGGTGCTTTGACATGCTTTAAAAGTTCAAACCAACGGTAACAACAAAAGCAAACACAGATTCTTTTTCCCCTGAACTGGAATATAGAGGAAAAATTATTCCATTGCAGACACAAATCTCAGGTGTATCATGTTCTCAGCCCTATTTTTTTTCTCTCCTATTGGACACCTGAGGAAATAAAGGTGATTGTAACATGAAGGAGAGAAAAGATAGTTCAAGTTTATATTAGCCAAACATGGGAAGAGAAGCAGGGAGTGATTTATGAAGTCTGAAATGCTTTTTTGGAAAGCACTATGACAACTTCTTTGTCACCAGCAAATAGGACACATTTTAACTTGATGGTTCTTCTGCCTAAATGCTCCTGTAGCAAGGCAATACCTTGAATAGCAATTTTGCTTTTCTGTCAAAGGCTCTTGGGTTCACGTATCTAGAGGCCAGAAGGGCCTATGATGACTTCCTAAATAAAGCAAGTAATAGAATTCAATTCACTGATGTTTGCAGAAAGTCCCTAGCTGCTATTCATGTATAGGTGTTAGTAGACATCCGGTTTGTTTTAAACACACCCTATAATGACAAATCTACTGGATCCCACAGGAAACCGTTCACATAGTTATTTCTTTCTCAAAAGCAAGCATTTTGTGTTGCATTTGAATATTTCTAATTTCGGCTCCCTGGTGTTTCTTATCTCATTATCCAAAGATGTTAACAAGCATTCAACATCAGGCTCAGACAAGATCACTGGAGCAACTGTTGCCCCATCTGGCAACCCCGTCCTTGAGGCTGCTGCCCACCAGAGCAGGGATGGCTAAGTGTCTCCTGAAATGACACAGTTTACAGTGATAAACTCATCCTGGGCAGCAATTTACAAGGAAAGAAGACCTAACTGGTTCTTGCTGCAGCCACAGAGTTTGATCTTTGGCTGCATGCATATCAATACTTTAATGTACTAGTCTGAGGTTGCTCTTATCTCCATGGATGTAGTTATGATCAAATATCTTCCTAACCTTCTCTTTGAACAGACTGACCTCTGAAATGTGTCTGTAATGACCCTGTAAAATGTGCCTTTGAGACCCTCAATTTTGTAACTCTTTTCTGAGATATATTTCAACATAACATGTGGACATGAGACTTTGATTATCCAGCACTATGTATTAATCTGCATAGACCACTCCTCACCAAAAAAAGGTAAGCCTGTCACACAGAGGTTTCTTTCCAAATAAATTTCTGAATTTTGCAAGTCTGACATGGTGCCAGACTACTACAGAAAAATGTGGGTTATGAAGCTTTGATATTTAAACACCCGATTTAAATACCACTGAGGAAAAAAAAGCAAATGACAAAATTAATGACATTTGATTTACGTGTTGTTTCTTTGTTTTTCACTGCTGTAGTGGAAAAAGTTAACTGAATACAAAACTTTTGCATTGAAAAGACTTTTCTTTTAAGGAGAAGTACTTTCTTCCAACATGGAGTTAATAGTTTAAAGCAGGATATTAGGACTGTCCATTTCCATTTGGAAGTTCACTGGAGTAGCTGTAATATATTGGATGACCAAATTAATATGTTTGAGTATGTCCAATATCTACATGTAAAACCTCACTGTTTTTATGGTAGCTCACTATGCAGCAATTCAGTGAAGCCAGCAGTGTAGGCTGAATTCAACTTACTTTGCTGTGAATTGAAAATCGGGAGAAGTATGAGCTACCTTGCATTGCTGAAGTAGGTGAAGTTCATTAATGTTCATTTTGGGAATGATTTAATGATGAGCAGTTGATACATTGCCAGCTCATAGTCAGCTCAATATCAACTCATTAGCAGGGAGCCGGACTCTGTGTGAGTTGTTCTGAGACTTGCGCTTCAAACACACGTATGGGAGAGTAATGATTTTATTAGAAGAAAATTGTTTTCAATATAAGAAACCATATTTTAAAAATAAAGTGAGAGTTTATAGAAGTAATGTTGGAACTGCCTTGAAATTGCTTTCCAGGAAAGCCCTCACCCTTAAAAAATACAACACGAATAAAAAGGTATGTCAATGTCTTTCTCATGCTAACACAGAACCACTATTCTTTGTAACTGCTAGAAGCTGCTTATGTAGACTTGCTATCTTATACTTTAGATCTAGGAAATCAACACTGAATTTAATTTAGACTCGGCAGAGAAAAACAAATCAGTAGCACCATATCCAAAGCACAAACTACATCTGGTCTCAATCAGTTTATGTACAACATTCAACACACTTGAAAGCACACCACCCACAGCAACATCTCCCAGCATGCTAAGAGCTTCCAATGCTACCTTCTCTGCTTTCTTCCCCTCATTTAGAGTGTATTCTTTAAAAAAAGACAAATAACAAGCTATGTTTTCATGATTCATCTTTTCCTTAATCTTGGGTCTGAAGCACTACCTCTACTTATTTTTTAGATATTCCTATGTTCCTTCATTTATTGTCTCAAGCATCAAACAAGGTGATCCATAAAAACTCCATTCCTTTGGCATGTACTTTGCAGCTCCTGAGACATTTGTACCCCACAGACTCACATCTCTTTCCAGATATGTTATTTGGGGATCCCAAATACCTGAGATTATCTTTTAATTGTTTGTATAACCAAATCACTGATATATTGACTTTTGTCTGTTTTCATTTATCTGCTTAAACAAGCAAAAAATACTGAAAGATAACAACATTGTTGATTGATTTGACTGTGTGACATTTGATACAATCCTCATGGGCCACAAAGCCAGCATTAGGTTTGCAATCACAAGACGTCATCTCCAAAAACTCAAGGAGGAGGAGAACTGTTGGTGCTGGGAAAAAAATTCAATTCCTGTAGTAAAGAATCATTTGTTTTGGTTTATTCACCCCAGTGACATATATGAAGGCAATGACAGTAAATCAGCTGTCAGCTGACAGCAAAAGACTTCACTCCAAAAAAAGAAAAAATGGCAAACTAGGATCTGCCAGTTTCACACCTGGTAGTTTAAAAATACTAATAAAAACAGGAAAACGTGTGACAGGAAACTGATTTATACAAAAACCCAGCAAGCCTCTGTTATTTGTAATGTAAAGTTTTCTGCCTCTTACAAATGCTCCCCAAGAACAATTCATAGCCTGAAAATCTCACTATCCTATGGATATTTTGAGATGACCTTGCTCAGGTCTGGACTTTGGGGATAGATCCTGCTTTTCCTAGCCAAGTCAAAGCAGTGGATTCTTGTGTGGCTTTTGCCTCTTAGGTGTCTAGCCAGCTTTTGTACCTTAAGAAGAGAGATCAGAAGCTGATCATGTTTTTGATGCAGAGGTATTGCAGTTTCCCTTTGCAGGCAAGCCAGTAGCTGTGAAAGAATTGTGAAGAGAGGAGAGAAGTGGAGCCAGAACGTCTCAAAGATGACACAAGAAGGAAATTCTTGCTGAATTTTTGGATGATTGTATCAATTTTGTGTTCCTAGGAAAAAACTATTTTCTCCTGGTATATTTCATTTGTTCAAATAGAGTCATTAAAAGCATGGGAATAATAATTTGTGAGGTAGCTTGTGATCCATGCTGCTATTTCCTCTCCTTCAACCTAGCTCAATTTAAAACACTTCCTACATTATTGTTAAATTCTTCTTGCTGCTAAGAAGATAAATGCAGCAAATGATCTCCTGTTAACAGGTAAATTACAGGTTCTCCCTACTGGAAGAGCGAACAAGTGTTTTCTGTACAGGGTAACAGTTTGTTTTCATTGAGTTTGCACTGAAAAATGCAGATAATCTCTGTGAAACAGTTTACAGAATGGAAAACTGGGAAAATTAGGAACTTAATGTTTCATTTTTTACCAAGAATGGTTGTCATACTATGCCAGGCACTTTAATGAAGAAATTAGCAATAAGCATTTAGGACTGTATCTTTAAGAGAATTGTTACCAGCTTAGGTGTACAAAATATTTACACTGGAGAAAGTAAAAGTTAAGTTAATGAACCAAAGGTGTGGTATTACATCCAGACAAAGTAAATTGTGCAGCTAAAGAGAGGCTATGCATTTCTACATTACAAGCCACCACTGTTTTGTAACTTGTAATTTTTCCTTCCTTTGAATAGTCCCACGTAGACACCGGGGTCTCTTTTAGGTGCTGGCAACTACCTCATGCTCAAGAACATATTTTAGAATAAGGAGATTTATGCTTACATCTCTTTTCCATGCCTTAAGTGTGCAGTTTTTCTAGAAATAACACAGAGTTTTGATGATGGGTGTCAACATTTTCTTGAGGGTGTTTGATGTTGGTGTTAAACACTGTGCATACAGGGCTGCTGGCCCAGCTATAAATGGTACCTGGCCATGAGAGTTAGGGCCCCAGAAAGCCAGAGGCCGTGGTACCTCCTTGTCTGCCCTGCTGTGCCTCCTTTTCTATCAGCTGTTGAGCAATGCAGCCAGGCTTGGCCACACCTTTGACCTCAGCTTTATCACAGTGCTATTTTCTTGTCTGCTGCTGCTGTCTCATAATGAAGCTAAATACTGCTTTTCCTAGTTTCATGAGCTACTTTTGTTATTCAGCGCAAACAAAGCAGAATCTCCTCCAATTTCTCTGCTATTTCCCCTTCTTCCTTTATAATTTTAAACTTTTTTCACTATATCCAACCAGCTTGTGCTGGGTGGAAAATGAGCACTTCCTGCTTGCTAATGCCAGGCTGTGATGAGCTCTTTGCACTACACTGCAGCCTTTCTGCTGGATTTGGTTCTGACATAAACTGGTAGGACAAGCTGTCACTTGTCGCTCACATGATGTTTTCCTTGTGAATGGGTTCTTCGACATCCTTTTGCCCAAAGGACAGTCAGACACTCTTCTCTTGCCTGCTCTGTTTGTTATCTTCCCGTGCTTATTGCTCTGATTGTGCCAGATGCAGAGAGGCAGTTACTCCCCTCCAGAAATTTGCAGTAGGCCTTAACCGAGGACACGGACACAGGTATTTCTGTGGTCCAAGGAAGACATTAAACAGCTGAGGTAGGAGGGGGATGACGGCACCTATGAACAAAGCTGGTGCCCTGTGGAAACCTTAGCTAATTACCTCTGGATGAAGAAGCTGTCATGGCCCACTGGCCAAACTGTTGGACGCTGCTACCTGAGCAGTTCCATGGGCTCCGGGCAACGAGCCAGTGCAGCTTCCAGCCTTTGCCAGTCCATTAGCTGCAAGCTACTAATATGACACATCCCTCACGACTTGTGTCCTCTAAAGGCAGTGCTGGATTCAGTCCCAGATCCAAGCTCCTACATCATGTGCTATTTCCAGATTTTAATTTTTTTATTAGAAACAAACTAGCAGAAAGAAAAGCCTAACTATTCCTTGCTGCTTAGCAAGCACAGACAGGTGACACCGTGGTGCCTTCTTCTGTGTACAGCAGCACTGGTGGGAAGTGCCAGCACGCTGCAAACCTCACAGTGGTGCTGATGCCGTGCCCCAAAGATCCATGAGACCATTCCCCAGTCACCTTGAGAGAAGTCTGCCAGAGAACGATGTGGCGGCCCCAGGCCTGCACTTTCAGGGAAATACCTCTAAGGGCCTGAACAAGCACTGATGTAAGCAGAGAAGAAAAAGAGCTTGCCTAGACCTTGCTTGCCTGGAATGTGAGGGTGATTACCTGTGCTAATGCTTACGTGGGGGCAGCAGAAGACAGCAGCCCCTGCACAGCATCCCTGAGCTGTGCTGGCAGCAGGAGGAGTAGCTTAAGGACTGGTGTTGTGCTTCTTGCTGGTACAACCAACACTAACATATTCACTTCTAAAAGGATACCTCTCCACCTGTGTGAGACAGCTCAAAGCTATTTTAAGCAGGCAGCAGCCTTGTCCAGCAAAGCCCAGACAACACTGACATCTCCAAATGTGGGAGGAAAAACATCTGAGTGAACACAACAGTGAGGAGTCACTATCCCAGTCAGCCAGAAGCACAGCATCCATCCCACACTGGCCATTAATCTCACAGAGTAATGAGAATCTGGGGAAACTCCTTCTTTTCTCTGGTGGAAAGAGACAACTGGGCAGAGCCCTGCCAGAAACAGAGCACTGGTCAGGCTGTGGGTGACAGATGTTTGCAGGACAAGTAGAGGTTTCCTGGAGGAAAGTTGACTTGTGGCAGAGTTCAAGGCTGTGCTGAAGGACCATGGCATCAACTGGCAGCACTGCTAGGGCTGTGTTGCTTTGCTTTGAAAAGGAGAGGAGGCATTTACCAGGTGCATAACAGGTGAAACAGCCAGAAACAGCCCTGCAGCCATCCTGAACCACTGCCATGCCAAAACATCAGTCGCCTTTGGCTTTTGTAGTTTTGCTCTCTATGGACCTGTTTTTTAATGAAGGATAAATTTCTCCTATAGTCTATAGCATTTAAGCAACTTTTCCTCCTGGAAAACTACTTCATAGGAAACCTCACAGCAATGACAAGAGAAAGATGGAGCCATGTCAGCATGCTGGCTTCAGACACAGAGCTGTCACTTGGCCAAAAGTGCTTTCTTCATCAGTCTTCAGAGCCCAGCAAAACTCATTCTACAGATTTCATACCACTACAGAGATGCTGTACATAGGCACTGTCTGCCCCTGCTTCACTCTGGAGGGGCAACTCCAGCTGGGTGTGCCGTGGCCCGGCCACTGTAGTAGATAGGCTGATTGCCTTGTGTATGGGCAGCAGGGGCCACAGAGGGCCAGAGGTCTCTCACCTGAGGCCATTCTATTGTTAATGGTGGAAACAGCTGGATCCACTTCCTTAGGCTATTTGTTACTGTTCCTCAGCAGCTGGCTGTCAGCCTGCTGCTAAACTGATGAAGGAACCTAGGAAGGCCCTTCAGTGGTGCTGTGTTGAGTTCCTGAGGCCCTTGGGTTGTTTTTCCATGGTGAGTAAAGCTTACTTAGCTGGGATATGATGAGAATTGCTCTTATAGTCTGTTCTGCAGCTCTTTTATATCTATTTGGACCTTTAGCTTGTGCACTATAGTTGATGGTAATTGTGCAAATAATATTTTAGCCTTGTACAGATGTTTTTGCAGTAAGTGACCACAAGCTAAGAAAGGAAGGATTTTGATCCATATGTTGTTTTACTTTTCCTGAATATGCCCATGTTGTTATTTAACCTTCTGGTGCCTAGAGTCTTTTAATATTTGGTTATGTTGACTTATAATCAGAAACAGACTTGGTGCATAGTTTTTCCTGTACCATCACCATTTGCAGCCAAGGGTAAAGGTGTCATACGCCCTTCCATTTCAGTTGACTGTGGTAGATTAGACTATAAGCATGGACAGCTTGTAGAGGTTATGGGCTGTGTTCATTCATTGCTCTTGTGTTGTTGGTACCCTCTGAGGAGGAAACAGACTGGCAGCTACTGCTGCTATCAGGGTTACTTTCTGCCTCACAGCTCTGTTATGCACCCAGAGTTCGCAGCTGGGTTACCAGTACAGGACAGAGAGTGCTGTAAAAAATTCCCACTTCTAAACCTGTTTCAGCCAGCAGAAGCTATCACTGCTCCCAGCTGCCCATCAACCAGAATAGCATTCCTCCTGTTTGCTTGGTGAAAGCTCCCTACTTGGCTCCAGCTAAATCAGGTTCCTGAGTCCCCTGCCCATGCTGTTTGAGGAGGTGGATAACCTCTGATGCAGGAACTTGTGAAGTTTCTTGGTGAGCACCAGGGCTGAAGGGCAGCAGGGTTTGCTGTCCTGAGGTCTGCTCCCTCAGCTGTGCAGGACATAACTGTAGTTCTGCAGGAAAGCAGCTGAACCTCAAGAACTGAGTAACTATTTTTGCCCTTCTTGAAATGATGTTTCAGAAAATAATAACTCATGAAAACTTAACTAGTCAGGCTATGACTACACTGTAGCAGGTGCTTTGGTACTCAGATAACTTTTGGTATGCAGACAGGAGAAGAAAGCTTACCATTTTTTGTGTATGTGTATTTGTGAGCGTAATGGTCCAGTAACATTTTTCTGGTTGTGTGTACAATTACAATTAACTTATTGTAATATTGTACTGTTTTTTATAAGACCATTCTTCTATTTTGTGGTAGCTTTCCCAATTCTTACGCTTGCTGCTTTGTTTGGATCAGGCTATAATCTTTCTGAAGGAACTCAATGTCTCAGAAAAGTTATGAGTCTATCAAAAAGCAGCAGTTTAATTTTATAGGCACAACTGTGAATTTAATTCTCCCTCTAAAACTGCTCTTAAGTCCTTAGAGGGTCAATCCAAACTCAAGGTGGGAAGTTTTGATTGCATGGTCTCAGTAAACTGCATGATATATAGACACATTCAAACAGACAAGTGAGTGGTCACTAATCCTGAAACCTGGCCAAGTCACTTTTAATTCAAAAAGCCACTGCATTTAAAATGAAAATTCCTCTTATGATAAAAGTCCATTTATTATTTCTTTATTATATTTCTTACTGCTGTCGTCTATTAGTAACTGCTAGCAGCTGCTAGTAAGATCATTGGTAGGTAGAGGCTTTCCCCACCTGGGCAAATGTCAGTGAACTATAAATTCTAGTACATGGCTATTCTTGCCCCCCCTCCTTTCTTAAACTGAAGGAAAATATTTTTATACACTATTTCATATCAGCTCATACAAAGAGTAATCTCTGCCTTCAGGAGAATAATGCTAAAGGGGAGCAGGACTTCTGAGCTGGAGCAAACCTGCCTATTAGTGCAGCTTGCTTTCAATGAAAATGCATTTGGGGTTATCGTTATTGAATGTTACACATAACAACGGTATTTCTTCCTAGTGCTTCACAAAAAACCCCAAACCCTTTCCTATTTCATCCAGTAGGTGAGATGAAAGCCTATTTCTTGAAAAATTTGAGATAGCTGTAGAACAACACGTGTTGAAGTTTGCTTTAAAGTGATCTTGTTAATAAGCTTTTAAGTTTTCTTAACAGTGGCCTTAGCCAAGCTGCACCTCAAATTTATCCAAAAGTTTTCTAGAAGGGAGAAAAAGAAGAAAGCAGATGAAGAAAATATCAACCCAAGCAGCTCTTAAAAATATGGACAAGATGACAATGACCTGACAGACAAAATTACTTGAACACTGTTTAAATTCAGGCTAAAATATATTTGCTTTACTGTTAATGCCTGTATGTCTCTTATTGTGCGCTCCTTTTAACCTAAATCAAAGTTGTGGCCAAGTCTCTTTATGAAGTACTGATATCTTGACAAAACAAAAATACCTGAAATCTCTGGATTGTCTGTTCTTTGTGATATTCATGGCAATTTTGTAATTTTAGGAAGGTGAAATTGCTACTCTGAAGTCCATGTGAGCTCTGACATTTATTTCAGTAGGGCCAGTATTTGAGAGAGTCCATTACCTGAGGAGCTCCCTCTTTATGGATGGTGGGTATCTCATATGCTTACCTGAACCTGTTACATGCCTATCTAACCCTCTTGAGGTTTTTGTGTCATTAAATATTAAGCATAACTATCCTGATTATTCATGGACTTTCTTTCTTTTTCTATCACTGGAAAAGGCAAAGGAAGAGAGTTGCTATGACCAAATATGCACCTTGGTGAAACTTTAGTGCCAATCCACCGAAGTATGCTGGCTCAGACTTGGGGAGGTGTCCGAGACCCTCTGCAGGGCAATCCACATGGTGTAGGCAAGCCCTGTGCTTACAGAGCTGCGTTAGATAGGAGCTCATTAAATCTATTACTAGGCAGAACAATTTAATTTGTCTTCAGTGACAAGAAGGTTTTTAATGTTACACAATGAAAGGACAGTGGATGCACCAAGGCATTTTTGGTTTTACTGACAGGTGAATTAGCTGAGGTTGAATCATCAACCTCTCTATTAGTGCTGACCTTGCCCAGCTGTTAGTAGAACCTGCAAGCACTTGTTGCCCCTTGCAATTTACAGCAAGATAACAATCCCAAGTTTAAATAAATAAGAAGGTGGACATCCTTTCCCTGCCCAATAACTTTGTGTTAGAGAAGACAGTAGCCTCAGTATTGAGAGACCTCTTAGTCATCTGGCCTCAATGAAATATTATATTGTCTGTAATTGAATTTTGTCTCTGGGACAGAAGAAGTGAGGAAAGAAAGACTATGGGACATTGGAATAACAGAGGGAAAGTTCAAAAGGATGGTAGAGAGGAGAGATGCAGGGAACCTGATTACTATAAAAATCATCCTCGAAAGCCCTGGAGTATTCTGATTTCTACTTTGTCTTATTTATACATCTTCACATTGTTTTCTGTTTGTTCCTTAACTCTAGATAATGATGATTGCTCCATACTTAGTAATAAAGCAATTACTAATGGCTTTAATAGATTAAATCTGTGGTAATATCTCTGCAACCTAATAAAGCTGGGTAGTTTGTAATGCAGAGCATTAGGATTTCTACTCTTTCTGTATTGGCAAGAGGGAATGTGACAACAAGGGAAACAATTCTAAGAGCATGCAAACAAAACCCAGGAAAGAGTTGTGATTCTTCTGACTCAGAATTAAATGAATTTATAGTGAAACAGTCTTCACAAAGAGAAGCCCTTATCGCTTCACTGGATGTTATTTTCTAGAGCTATTTGACAATGTTGCTCATATCTTGGAATCTAGAGAACAAAGAGGAATGATTTTCATTTCTTTTCCACTAAAACATTCCCTTGATGTTTGGGTTCAGTTTTGATGATACTCTGATAGGTTGTTGCACTTGTATATACAGCTTTCCATTTTAAAATCTAGAGTATCATATGTATCCTGAACCCTCACACATCTGCATGATATTGGGCAGTAGTGATACCCTTGAGTCACAGGAGGGGAAACTGAGACATTTAATGTGATTTCCTTAGTATGTTCCAATATGTCTGAGGGAGAATTGAGAGAACAGTCCAACAGATTTCATCCTGCCTTTTTTTTTCCTCCATGTGTACTGTGAAGCTGGATATCCCCTCAAATTACTTGCATCCCCTCTGCTTTTTTTCCCGGACAAAAAGCCTAGGTTTGCAGAAACATCTCATTGATGAGATGAATGGAAAATACTGATAAACTTGTCCATGGGTTGGCACTGTGTGTGAGTAAAAACAGAACATTCTGCAGGGATCAGGATTTTCAGAGATGTGTGAGTGGGTCTTCCTATAGCAGTTTAGGAAAGTACTTGAGCTGGTCATTTAGTCTGAACCAGCAAAATGGGTCCTTTTGTCCATGGAAACTGCTGTCCCTTGCTGTGTTTCCAGTTCCTGCGCAGGGGAGGACTTACCCTTGCCTCAGCTGTTCCTGTGCAAATTGTGTGGAACAGAACAAAAAGCCAGTTTGCTAGCAGGTGTGGCTGAGTAGGCCACAGGGCCTTGACAATATGCTCCTACAAAGGGAGCAACTTCTGGCAGAAAGTGTGGTTAGCTGGAAATAATAGTGTTTCATCATCCTTTTTGTGTATATGAGGAGCTTGAAGGGTTGAAAAATAATGGGTTTTATTCCCCCCCAAAATCCTATGTTTTATGTCTGCATAAATTGTTTCATCTTATGCCTGTCTCCTGGGCTCTTTAAAGTAGGTTTTTGACTTTTTCTTTGCAGAATTCTGAGGAAGAGCTACTAATCAGCTTGTAGGTATACTTGCTCCCTGCTATGTGTTTGCATACTGTAAGCTGCTTTCACTTCTAATTAAAATCACTGTGATTGTTTTATGAAGCTGTTTTTCAAAACCTCTGGCACTGAGCTCTGGACAGAAAAAAATCTGAAAACTTTAATAATATGTTACACAGTGCATTTGAAGAAGGTTTCTGAATTGTTTCTTCCTTGTCTATAAATCTTCCCATCAAATCCCCTTTATATGCCCATTGCTAGGCACCAAATAAGTAACTATTATGCTTCTTGCTTTCTCTGCTGCATACCTATAAATGGCTACTGCCTGTCTTTCTGAAAAGACAAGAGATCATTTGTATAAGGTCCAACACAGGCAGGAAAGAAGAGGTAAAACCATGTGGTCTCTCACACAGCTTCCTTTTGTGTCATCTAGCATACTTATCTTAGCAGGAAGAATAATTTTGGTCTTTTGTGTGTGGATAAACGTGACAGGATTGAAATATGAGTCTATATCCACAATAGCTTCAATGCATTGTCCTAGAATACTGTAACATTTAATAACATACAGGACTGGATGGACAAAGACCTCTTTGATCTTCTTCCATTAGCTTTACTCTCAATGGAACCCAAAGCAGAAGGTTTCCTTTCCTCAAGCTTTAAGGGGTTGTTTTTCTGTTTTTGCACGCTGGTCTGCTGCTACATCACAAGTAGATGCCAGCACTTGATCTTACCTCTGAGCTGAAGGAACAATGAGAGGAGTTAGCAAGAAGTTGTTTGTGCTGTGTTAGACCTCATTATGAGTTTGCCCCATATCTTGGAAATCATAACCTTTTATGGAACAGATCAGTTTCAGCAACAAGCAATTACACGAGGGAAACTAGAACATGTGTTTGCCTGTTGGTAGGTGTGGGTGCCTGTTGGTAGGTAGAGTTTCATCTACTGCCTATTGTCTCCAGTTTACTCATTTGGAATAACGTTGGTGAAAAAAGGAAGGTTTAGCCCCTCATAGGAAACACAGAAGTGCTGATTTCAGTGGTTGCTCTTTGTCTGTCTATTGGGTTGTCTCTTCTATCTCTATTCTCGTGGTGCTTACTAAGGAGCAATGGTATGGATGCTTTCTAGCTGAACCAGGGGGTTGTGGAGCTGGGGCTAGCTAGTGATGTCAGTGCAGGTGTAAAACAGTGAGGTTCATTCAAAGAAAATAGTTTCTTTAAATGCACAATTCCTGTGCTTCAGCTGACCTCTGGAAGTATTCTAATGGTTTTCCACTTGTAAGAATCTAAGGATAGCAAGTTTTGAATTATAAAAAATTCCATTCAGCAGATTCCACTGTCTCTCTGCTACATCTGGTAGGAGTTTGATTCTCCTATTAATGAGAAAGAAGTCACTTAGCATTGTTAATTCCTTCATCTTATGACTCTTCAAATCATTGAATAATAAGAACCCATTGTGTTCCTTATGGTTATTCTGGGTAATAATAGTCCTAATAGTTATTTGTATAATATTTTTTTTAATAAGTTCCTTACCTCCACCCACAGTTGTTAATGCTTGGATGACTTGGGAAGAAGTGACTCACCGTTGTCAGGCTAACACATTTTATAATAACTTAACAACTTATAAACGTCTTAAGATTTAAATACCTTGTGGCAGGACATACATATGTATCCTGTAACTATATTTAAAAGTTTTCTACTTATTCTCTCCCGCTTTTATGCTTGATGAAATCTCTTGGATGGCCCAGCTGTTTGTGGGCCTAATATAAAACTGGAAAGTGCACATGACTAGATACACTTCTTTAAAATCACAGATGTGATATAAATGGATATTCATGCAGTGATTTTTAGTCTGGTTGCATCATCTCAGATGATGAATATAGGAGGGCCAAAGCCTGAGACAGAGGAATGTACAACTATGGACCTGGAACAGGGTAATGTAAATACCACAAGAGTGCCACAGGATGAGGGTTAACTACAAGAAGATGGGTGGGGGTAGGATGGCAGTCTCTTTCCTCCTGTCATTCAGTTTGCACTTTAGAGTTAAGAAGAATTCATAAGTTAGGTTTTTTTGGTGTGATCTTGTTTTGTTTTGGTTTTTTTTTCTTAAAGGAAATTCTAAGACTATAGTAAAGTTTGGTTCTGGATGGGAAACAATAACGAAACACCAAGTCTACTACGTGGGTCTGACTAAAGCCTTCAAATTTCTTACCCTTCAGATTCACCAGAAACTCTGATCTGATGTTGCATACTAACTGGCCTGGGGTCTTGGAAAGCTGTGTGATCCATTTGATAATAAAACTCTAGCTTTAGGTTCTGCTTTGAAAATTTCCTGTTGTGGTCATGTCCTTTATTCTCATTTTTGTCCTGCCAGGAAAGCCTAAAGATGACTGGGTTTTGGGGCCCTCCATGTAACTTTCTTTGACCTCTCCATTGCAGTAAGCACGTCAGAAAAGTCTTGGCATGGTTTCTCTTCCTGTTTCCTTCTTTTTGCAGCAGTACCTGGTGGGAAGCAGTGGAAGCATCAGGTTTGCTTTCCTTTCCCAATCATGCTCTCTATCTCAAGGTCTGAATGTTGTGATTCAGTTTGTTCTACCTCTGCCTTTCTTCTCTTTGCACCATCCCCTCAGGGAAAACTACCAAAGAGCAGCCTTCATTATGCTGGACCTCTGAAGGGTAGGATACCAGTACTCGGGCAAACCACAGGTCACTTAAAAACAAGGAGATACTGCCTTTATGTTATACCCCTTTGCTGTTACATTTCTATTGTTCAGCTCTACTATGAAAATCTTAAGAGCACTAATCGTATGATACAGGGTTCTGCTCTAACAACAGTAATCTAGAGCAAGCTCCTTAAGGACAACTTATAAAATGGTGCAAAATTAGTAAAACAAAACACTGCATTATGTTTAGAGATGAAATGAAACTTGCACCTTCCCATCCTTTAGAATATTTGGGAAAGGAAATAAAAAAACCAACTCTATTCTGGATTGAAGCAGACCTTTTCAAATATTTGTAGAAAGAAAAATCTGGAAAAAGCAGGTCGGAAAATTTGGAAATGGGATTCTTGCACACCATGCAAAGGCTGGGGTTTGGTTCAGCTGAGATCTCTGGGTTGCCAGGTTTATGATGGATGGGCAGGACAGATGTCCAAAACTCCTTAGACTACTTTCTCTGGGATCTTGGGGAGCCTGGAAAATATTTCACCTTGCTTTAGAAGCACTTGTCTACTTCTACTAATTGCCTCATTGTTTTCTGCTCTGTTTTCTTTTTATCACTGTAGTAAATACAGCCTACTCAAAGTTCTCTTTTGCAGTCCTGTCTGAAAGAAGACTGGTAATTACTGAAAGCTTGTTCTCTGCTATTTGCAAAACTTTAACACCGTACCGATCTATAAGACCTCAACATCTCTCTTGTCTCAGGTGAAAAACAAACCCTGTTTGATGACTGACCTTCCTAGGAACAGGAGCTTCTCCAGAAAAACATCAGATCTATTGGTTTCCAGCTGCTGCTAGGTAAAAATCATTATCAGAGCACACAAGGGAAACCTAGTTGCACTGGCTGCTTAGCTCAATGAATGTATTTCTTAGAATATTCCCTAAATTAGTATGAACCAGCATGGACATAATGTGATTGTATGTCTGGCCCTTTGAAGGGAAAGGGCTGTAGTTCATTGATAGGATTTACTGAGTAGAAGTCAAGTAGTTACATAAAAAAATACCCCAACACAACACTTCTGAGTTTAGACTTATTTTGTCGTCTCCCTGCTCTTGGAAGAGGGGTAGCGGGTACAGGGTCAGAAAACCTTTCCCTTGGTAGGCAAGTGGCTCACTTTCTCACTTTGTGTACAAATGGACTCAGTGTGTGCTCAGTCTGCATAAGGGATTAATTCCATAAATCAATTTAATTCCCCATTAATAAAGTAGCTGATGATTGGCTAGCAACACCTCATACTGCAGTCAGATTTTTGAGTTTGGAACAGAAGTGGCATGTGAGAGGAGAATATCCTTGTATTTATCTGGCTGAAATAGAATCCTTTTGACAATTTAAATGGCATAAATTTCTTGACATCACTGAACTGGGCTGTGACTTTACAATGTCTCCCAGCAGTAGACTGAGATGAGACTTCTCAGCCTTGGCATCGTGCCTCTTGCTCTGATAGTACCCTGCTGCAAAAGAGTACACTGAGAAGATGGTTTTTTACTATGCTGGCCCAGTTGAGTTGGCTGCTGGTAAAAAGCAGGAAGAGACAGCAATGAACCAAGACCCTCCCCAACTGTAAAAGGAGAGAAGATTGGCTTCTCCTTCACTTGGTAATGCATTTTGTCTGTAGGCAGCCTTTGGAATAAGCCTCTTGTCCCACCTTTCTCACCAAAAGAGGTCCTAATGGGCATGCCCAAGTCTGTCCAGTCAGCTTCAAAACAATGTGGAAATCTGAAGATAGTAGATAATTATATTCTATTATCACACTTTATGTTTATTTCCTGCTCCATCCAAAACAGCTAAAAGGAAAAAGAAAACATTTCTCTATGCTTTTAAAAGAAAACTATTACAGCTACTGGTAAATCTGAGACTAAAGTGAGAAACAGCCATTTGAGAAACATTTGTAATTAATGCTCACTTGTTCTTGCCTTATTAACATTTCACACCCCCAACATCCACACACCTACACACGCAGCCATCCTTCCCCAGCTCATATTAAATTCTGTCTTCTGGTGAAATGCAGTATAAAGTAGGATATAGAACATGAATCTAGTAAGACTGTATTTGGTAATCCAAGTTTTCTGGGTTGTTGTTTGTTTCTTATCCTTTGTTGCTCTATTTTGTCCTTATTGAAACTCCAATATATTGCTTGTATTATTTGATATTCCCCAAGTCTGGTCTTTAATAGCTGGGTATGCCCAGCAGTTACTGACTCTCAGTTCTGTTCCCTTCCTTCAGAACAGAAAGTTTGGGGTTTCTGTAGGCTTCAATGCACCATTTACAGTCCTCCAACTTTTTGACTGCAGTAATCATCTGGCTTTGCAATATCAGGACTTGCATGAAAGCATCCGATGAGGACCAGGTAGATTGAGTTTCTCTAGATTCAAGTGAATAAAATCCTCCCTCTTACCTCTTACATGAGAATGAATGTGGGGGGTCTTCAACTGGTTGGTGAATCCTTAGATGAATTCTCTGTCATTTTGTATAACTTTACATTTTGTACTTTTTTGTTTCTGAAAAGCAATTCAAGTGGTGATCTAGGATATACAATTATTCAGGTTCAAAAATGCACTAGATGATGTTGGGAATTCAGATATTAAATGGCTGGCACAGTGACAATAAGGTTTTGTAGATAAATTTAAGGAACAAACCTAATTTTAATTAAAATAAATTATAATGAAATTGGAGTTTTTGATCACTAATTGTCCAAAAAATGACTGGACATTCCAAAACTTTGGGTTTTGCACAACAGCTCAGTCCACTGGTATCCAATAGGCACATCCCCATCAATTACTTTGAGCTAAGGGTTTTGTTTCAGTCTCTGAATTTACAGTCTGTGGAATCAGTAAATGTTGTGGAAAAGAAGCAGAGGATAAATGCTGAAAGTGTGTCATTGCAAAGCTGAGGTAGTATATCTTTACAATAAGTCAATACAGCTCAAGAGATTGAGGTTACACTGACATTACTTACACTCAGGCTGCATCCATGTCAGAGCTGTGCTCACTCATTTACAAATGGAACTTAGATTTCTGGGGCTCTTGCTATCCCTGTTGTTAATGAGCTGAGCTGTTTTGTGGTGGCTTCTCTCTCTGGTCCTCTGTGGCTGGAGGATTAGGGGACAAACTGGAGCTAGTGGCTTTGCAGTCATGTTTGTTTCCTTCCCCTCTGAAACATGATTATGAAAATGGCTCATTTGTACTTTTTGAGCTGGCCAGAGTTAAAAGTTCTTAACAACACACAAAACCAGAGTTTTTTTAAATTTTATTTTTTAATTGGCAGCTGAACCCTTATGAGCAAGTTGCTCAAGAGAGCTTTCTTGGAGAGACAGAGGCTGACTTTGATGTCTTGGAGTGGCTACCTAAAACAGAGGCTAGACAAAATTAAGAGAATAAAAGTGGGTATTTATTGAAGGACTTCAATAGGTTCACCTTGGGCAGTCAGAAGCCTCTGAGGAGCTACACCCAAGATGGATGATGGTCACAAGTTTTTCACACAGTTATAAGTTTGGTCCATTTGTATCTCAGGGGTTAATCCTCCAATTACAGCTTCAGGTAATGAAGTAATTTACTCCAAGTTTGCCCCCCCCAAATTCATTGTTGTTTACATCTGTCAGGCCTGAGACAATAAAGTGTCCTTGAGTTTCAGGCCTAGAGAGGAATTGTTTTGTCTGAATAAAATGGGAGAACAGTAGTTGAGAGGCTATGGAGTTTTAGAGTTATACACTAAAACAGTACAGGGTCTGAAAAATATATAAGCTAAATCCTAAGGCATCACCTTCTTGCTGGGCAGGAATATTAGCAGAGATACCTGAAACTCATCTTCAAGAAGAAGGGTCAGGATTGTGTTTGGATGAGCAAGTATATTCTCTCTCATCATGGCTGCTGATTTTTTTTTTTTT
>VXBC01010946.1:143254-155935 GCA_013399945.1 Ploceus nigricollis
AAAATGGCTCATTTGTACTTTTTGAGCTGGCCAGAGTTAAAAGTTCTTAACAACACACGAAAACAGAGTTTTTTTAAATTTTATTTTTTAATTGGCAGCTGAACCCTTATGAGCAAGTTGCTCAAGAGAGCTTTCTTGGAGAGACAGAGGCTGACTTTGATGTCTTGGAGTGGCTACCTAAAACAGAGGCTAGACAAAATTAAGAGAATAAAAGTGGGTATTTATTGAAGGACTTCAATAGGTTNTGTGAGTTTTGATGTTGCTCTCTCAGGAGAAGTTTTGTTGTCATTGCCTGTGACTAATTACAGTTCCCCTGCAGTCACTGGCACACACAAATTTTTTGTAAAGTTTGTGCATGGATCTCACATCACATCGACAAAGGCCTCTTAGACTGCCAACCTCAGCTGTACCCTTAGCATACCTGCTGAGCTGAGAAGTCACGACTTTTTTTCAGTATTTTTTTCAGTCTTTTTTTTCTCTGTGCTTCATGGTTTGATGTGTATTCATTTCATGTTTTCAGCTCTTCTTCCTGAGAGCTTAAAAACTTACTAGGAAAGAAACAAGGAACATGAAAGATGCTTATGCAAGTCCTCAGCTGCAGTTGTGATTAGAGCACTAGATTATTGCTATAATAATGATATAATGAGGTAGCAGTGCCACAGAAATATGCCCACATCCATTCACCAGACCTAGTGAGGGAAGTAGAAGAAAGTGTGGGGATGGCTCCAGCAAGAATGTTGCTCATCATTATTTCACTGGAGAAGCTGCCTCTGTGGGTCAACAACTTGGGCTATGAAGAGACAGCTTGAGACTTGAAGGTGTCTGACCAGATTTGAAGATCACCTTGGTATCTCTATGCTCATCCCTGCATAAAGCAGCCCATGCTGGAAATAACTTCAGTTTGAACAGATGTAGCTCATCTCCCAAGCCTGCCTCATTGTCTTCCTCTCCCTGAAGGCAGTGCCCTCTACTGCCTCTCTTCCTTGGTGGAGTTTTCCTCATAAGCCAGGAAGAGCCTTTATCTTCCTCCCTGCTCCCCAGTGGTGCAGCTGCCAGTCTGGAGAAGGGCTGGGGTGCAGGGCTGAGTCCTGCTGTGCTGTGGTGAGGAGGAACAAAACTGGGATACAGGCATTAAGCAGAGATCTCAGTGGCACTGCTGCTGGCAGCACATGACAGCCCCATGCATGTGACAACCCTTCTCTTGGCAGTAGGAGTTCTGTAGGCATGTGGTGGTTATTCAGGCTGTGGTGAGTATTTGTTATCCCTTCAGACACAAAATAGGCCAGATTACTGCTGACTGCAGGGTGCTGACCTGTGCAGCTCACTGCTGTGCTGGTGTCCTGCTCCAGGTTTATGGGGTTTTTTGTTTTGTTTTGTTTTATCATTGCCATTGTATTAATATTAATGGTACTAAGGAAAACAAAAGCAGCAAAAATCATTTGGGTCACCAAGCCTCGTCTCTCTTGACTGCAGGCAGACAGAGAGAGAAGATATGTTGGTCTGGAGAACATCTGCTTCTCTGGCTTCACAAACACCCTGTCGCACGCAGGGTGGCTTTTGGTAATGAGGGTCAAGATTCACTTCTGTCTAGAGCACAACAGTTCATAAGGATTTCACCATCCAGATAGTGTTCATTTAAATGCTAATAAGATTCCTGTTTTGTGTCGAAATGTAGAGAGGACCTTTCTTCTTCACCCTTTAATTCCCTTTCTCCTGTTGTTTACAATCTTGCTTAAGCAGTTCAATCTGGTATTGCAGATGAGAAACACTTGATTTAGCCAGGGTGAAAGTATCTCCTAGGTGTACTTTTCAGAGTAATGTGTACTGGATGTGAGTAGTTCAAGCATGATCAGGAGAAGTCTCTCCACCTTTTTGGACTTGTTCCATCGAGGACATCGGCTTTTGTTTTGCTTTCAGAGCTCTAGTACTGAGAACAAAGGCCTATTCTGGAGACAGGCTCTTATGTTTTACCCTGGAAGCTTCCTACAAAGACAGCAAATGCACCTTTAAGGGCTCCACAAGTGGTCACTGGGGACTTGCTGCTCAAAGAGGGCAAATCCAAGATAACAACAGCATAGTTTCCGTGGGAGCCTGACTCCACTTAGGAAAGGATGGTGCTTTCCCTCCAGTATTGAGCTGGACCAGAAATAGAAGCAGGCTGACTCTGTGTACCACGTGGCTTTAATAACTTCATAACAATGACATGAGTAACCCTGTGAGTATGCTGTAAGAAGACAAGAAGCTGGAGATAGTGCTGTACATGGTCTTCTTATTACGTATTCTAGATGCAGAAGGCAACAGGACATGAGTCCAAAAGCACTTAATTTAAGTAAGGCCCAGCTCTTTTATGTTACTCTGATGTGTGTCTCGGGAATATACATTAGAATTGATAGAAAGGAAATTAGAAAGATCCTGCTAATATTATTTGTTATAGTTTTATTCATTACAGCGATCTAAGGGTTCCACTTTATCTTGGCCCAATCTCTGAACATACACATGCATGCACTAAAAAAAGTTCCTGATATCACAGCCTCAGATTATAGCATGACCCGATGATAGCTCTATTTTGAGTTTAGGGACAACTTCTGTCCTCCTTTTCAAGTAGTAGAAATGGTTAAACCCTTTGGGGTATAGTGATGCTCTTCAGATGATTTTCTATATGCATATTATTGCCCAGGTCAGAGGAACCTGGAACCTGGACCCTTCAGGTATCCATGATACAGAAGCACCACTGAGCAAGCCTCAGAAATGATGGGAAAAAAGACATAAAGTAAAGCTTTGAGAACAGCTATCTTGAGTAACCCTGAACAGACTAAAAGAGAGAGTCTTTTTAGATTGTGTGCTGATGCCAGTAAAGATGAAATCTCCTGTCGTGTGACACCCTCAAACCTGGCAAATGGGTCTTGGTGTTCCTTGTCAGAGAGCAGTTTCTATAATAGGTATCAGGCTCTACTGCCAAAGGCTTATTCCTAATAGAACAATTTGCAAGATCCCAAATTTTGGGGAACTGTTGAGTTCAGAGAGAGTAGCAACAGAGCTGGAAGTGTTATGTAAACAACATATGTTAGATGTCTGATGTGTGGAGCTGGTTTGTTCCACACAAAGTGCTAGAAAACTGCATAGAACATAGGAGCCCAATTTCCAATTTACCAGTGGAAAAAAATAACTAAAAAGCAAAAAGTGAATCTCTATTGAACTTGAAGTAAGACTATCTTTTTTCTTATAATTGTTTTTTCTATAGTTTTTTAATGGTTTTTCTCCTTTTTTAGAATTCTTTTCTGTTGAATGTTTGCATAAAGGAAACCAGTATGTGAGTTGTATTTGAATGAGAAGGTCCAGTCAGAATATAAGCTCAGTAATTAGGCTTGGAATCTTCTAAAATAGCTTTTGCAATCAAAAACACAGCCATCAGGCCTAAGCCAGTTGTCTAGATACCCACCATAGCTAGAAGAGGGGTATCCCATGGTGGTAACTTGGCCCTTTTTAGAAGGACTTTTAAAATGAGCAAGAAGGTTTGTCATCCAAAGGTGATTTTCTCTTTGTTAGAGAAAACTTTGGATAACTTCTTTATTCCTACCCTTTATATAATTTTGATGCCCTATATATACACCTTATGCTTACCCTTTATATAGTCAGAGTTAACTGAGAAAAATCTTGTCCTGAAGTGTCTAAGAAGCCTGAGTTTGAGAGGCTATCTGGGCAGAACTGATCACAGAGCAGTGCTGGCCATGTTGCTGCTGATTGAGTGGCTGTTTTACAGTCCAGCCTCATCAGGCATTCTGCAGCCTGGGCAGGGCCCTTTGCTTTCGTGGCACCCAACAGTGAGTTACTGCCACAGCACTGAAAAGTCCTCTGCAAACTGTTACTTTTCTCAGTCTTGACTTGAGCATTCTCAATTGATTGCAGTTTCTGCTTTGTCTTCAGATTCGTATTCAAGCACTGTCGCATTTGCTGGTTTTCTTACGAATTGTGCTGCTGGTGTTCTGACAGCTGAGTGCTGCCTTGTTGGTGGCATTACTGTGGGGCATTTGTGCTGTGCCTGCAATGACAGGCCCTGACATTCAAAGCTTGGCTTCATCCAGTTGCTTGAGGGGGGACGAGAATGAATTCTTGCCTTCAAGCTGCAGCCTTGATGCCAAATCTTTTAAGGAAGCCTGCATCTCGGATGTGAGAGCTCCCCTTCTTCCTGCTCATTAGGTGGTAGGATCTGCTACAGTGGTTTGACTTTTACAATGCCATAGGCAAGAGTTGCTGCTGCTTTTTACATTTTTACCTGGATCATTGGCATTCTGCCTCTCTGCTTCTGAGACTCGGATTAGGTATCGGATTCAGGAGGAGGCTGTAAGACACAGAAGCATGCAGACTGCTTTCCAAATCAGCCCTGATTAGAGATGAAAAATTAACTTCTTCTACACATATTATATATTTATGAAAGCATTGTCTCTCTGCAACATTACCATTTTTACCAACTTATTATAAGCCAGTCAAAATGGATCATTCTTTGTGTGTATATTGTTAAACATTCCTGCAATTTTTAATTTCTGAATGTTTATTTTCTGTGGGTGGGTTTTTTTGTTGATTTTTTTGGTATTTTTTTTTCTGACTTGATACAATTGATCTTAGTGCCTTGTTTCCGATACCTAGCACTTGTCCTGAAGAGGAGAGAGACAGAAATAGAATGTCAGATCCCTGCTTGGCTGGAAAGGCATTTGTTCCCTTGCAGTGATGAAGAGGGTGACAGCTCCTCAAATGGTGCTGCAAGCAGCCATGTGAGGGAAAATCCAAGCCAGCTGTCATTGCAAAGACACTGCAGCAACCTTATGCACCAGAGCAGTGTAAAGAACTAGAAAATGGTTCAAAAATTAATGCATTCCCTCCACCCAAGTAAAAATCCCATGTAAGTATGTGGTTGTAAAAGTAAACCTAGCCTGATCCTGGGCTCTTTGTAGTTACAGGCCTCCCTAGTGAGCTAGCTTGCTGCCTTGCTTCCTCCCTTTGCTAGTTCATCCTGTTCCTAGGGGAGGAAAAAGGATTTTCTTCCTTTCAAGTTTCCCACATTCTGCTTTGACCAGTAAAGTCTTTAATAATTCCCCATTTCTTCTTACTCAATTGCTACTCTTAATAACCCATAGAGATATGAATTTTCTTTTATTTTTTTCTTACTGCTGAGACCCAGCATAATTTTAGGCCATAAATAATACTTTTAAACAGCTTTTCAGAACTGTACTCTGGATTACTTCATTACCTCTTTTCTCATGGTCATTCCCTATAGCCCCACACAGCATGTGCTCAAAGACAAAATGAGAAGTTGCTGAGTTACCTCCCTGTCCTTTTGTGTTAGCATTTTGAACATGTTAAAATATTTTGAGTCTACAAGTGGCCTCACAGCTTATGTCTTTCAAGTATTTACAAAGAGTAGGAACTTCTGGAACTCATGTGTTTGAGCTGTAGAAGTTGTGCTGAATGAGTTGTGATTTTATTTTGTGTAAGGTGGTCTGTGATGTGATCTGAGACCCTTTTGCAGGGCTTCCACTAAATCATGCACAGCTCCACTCACTGTCCTCTGTGCCCAGCCCTAGACACAAAGCCAAAAGCTGAAATTCACCACTGAGATTAAGAAATACCTAGAATGGTTTGATTGGAGCAACGAGAAGCAGAGGTGGCCAGGCTCTCCCTTGTGTTGGGGATCTCAGATGGGGGCACCCTACAGTGGGAGTGAGTGGCAAATGGATTTTGTCACTCCACCACCCCTGGACCTCTGAGACTAGGACTGACTGTGGCAGTACTTCAGTACCTGTCACTGGTGTTATTTGTAGGGTTTGGCAGTAGGATTCCACAGAGACTCAAGAAAATGTTGTGAGCTCCTCTAGTTGTTGCTCCGTATTATCATTGGGGTCTTTGGGACTGGTGTCTTTCAAAACTTCCTACCCTCCTTCCAGTAGCTCAGGAACCGAGAGCCCTTTTTGCATTGTGTTGTCAGGACTGTGCTCTTCAACAAGCCTTTTTCCATGCTATGGTACAACACCTGGAAACAATTAAAGAGAGGGAACAGGTAAAAATGCAACCAAATAGTAAATGCAATGGGAATTTTGAGATAACTGCAAAAGGTGTCAGAGAGCAATGAGCCCAAGTTCTCAATCACACAAGCACCTTTGGGTGCTCAGTGACAGGTTCCTGGGGTTAGGACAGAGTTTATTTGTGTTATAATGCTAGGAGATCCCAGTTGGGAATGAGTGCACAACTGTGCAAGCCAGCATCAGCACTTCCAGATTGATGCCCCCATCCCACACACAAAGGAATAGGCTCTGCCCTGGTTTAATCCAGGTGAAAATTTGTCAAAGAGTTTCCCCTACTGTAATTACATAAGTCTAAGTAAAGTATCTCTTTGAGCTTCTCACAGGGCAGGTCCTGGCAGAGGCACTGTCAATTTTCATGCCTATTGAACATCATCAGACAGTTTTCCTAAAGGCAAAAAATAACTACTCTCAAAGCACTGCCCTACCTAAATTTGCTCAGCTTGTGTCATGAAAGGAACTGGTGCACAGTGGCCTGCTTCAGCCTTTGTCAGCAAGGGAAAGTTGAATCGTGGCTAGAGCATACTAGCAAGGAATTGCACGAAATCAAGAGACTCCCGTATTTGCTGAGTGGTGCTTGTGTGGCTTTTGTTGGGTGGTGTGCGTGCAAAGGCTTTCAGCCCCAGTGAGATTTTTGGAGTAGCTTTGTACTACCAGGAGGGCCACTGGGATCTTGCCTGAGAAGCAGAATTTCTGTGTTGTGTTTATCTTCTCTTTGTTTGATAAGCAAACATAGATATGTTAAACTCTGCTGTATCCATGTGGTTTTCTCATGGCTGTGGTCTTTTATACAGAGCAAAAGGTTCAACAGACTATTTGTTCCTGCTGTCAGATAACAAGCAAGGGCTGGCTGTACACAAGGAGATGGGGCCAGGGTCAGCTTGAACTGAAATTTGCACTTGTTAGGTCCCTGAGTTAAGGCAAACCAAAATCACATCTAGTTTTTTGGTTATAAAATGGGGAGAAGATGGATCTGTCCTTATAAGACTTAGTGCTAAGTACTGTTAGAAACCGTCCTGTCTCAGGAGCATTTTTTCACCCTTGGCACTAAATGATTTTTTTTTAGTTCCATTTCTTAAAGCAATTTCATGCTTTGATAAAATATAGTAATTTTCCTATGTTGTATGTAGTAGAGTAGCCACTCTTGAGTAGACCAAATATATTTTGTTGCCTCTCTGTCCTTGCTGCAATACAAAATACCAAAAGTAATTAGTCTGCAGCAGGGATGAACTGATTAGTTTGGGGAACAGATACATTTTAAAATGAGAGCCTCTGGAGCCTTATCTCCCTCCCTAGTAAAAAGTTGACTAATATACACAACATTACTGTGTTCCTATTTTTTTAGCTCTTTCTTTTTTTGTGTTTATGTCTTTAATTTACTGTCCAATTTAACAGAGCCATTTAAATTCACTGGATTTGATTTATCAAGTGCTCTGTTCCACCTGGGCAAAATAGAACTATGAAAAGCAGGGATTCATCATACAGTGAATAGGTAGCAACCCTTCCTGATGGAGGGGGTGGTGTAGCTTGGGGCAGGATGGCAGGAGAGGAATTGGTCATCAGAACCTCCACAGTGTTGATTCTGCACTCCCTGCTCTCTGTGTGCAGTGGCTGCTGAAACAGCTGGATATTGCAGAGCAGCAGAAGAGGCAGGAGCAGCCTGTTTGAGGGAGACCCAGGCCAGCTTCTTGCTGGTTGTGCTCTAGACTGAGTGTAAGGGGAAATGAACTTCCCCACTGTGCTGTGCACCTTATGTGATGCCTCAGTACTTAAAGATTTTTGGATAAAAGGTACAATTAAGTCCTGGCATTATTCTATAACTTAAAAATGGTTGAAACTCTGGTTAAACCCAAATTTAATTAACTTTGTTTTAAACAAAGATTATTGTAAAACCTTTATCCAGCTGGAGCTTTATCTGCCAAGTTTCACTGCAGGCTATACATTTGCATAGCAGAGTTTTACACACTCCTGAAATTTGTGGCTTGCAATGGAAAACCTGGCAGACTTGGTTATATCAGCATTAACAGACATATATATCATTCAGTATGATTGGAAGTACTGTCCCTTGCCAAAAATTGTATCCTAAAAGCTTAATAGATTTTTTTTTCTTTTGCTTCAGGTCCTTGTACTTTAGTAGTGGAGGTTGCACCTGAATTTATACCGGGGCCATACATGGCTATAAATTCCACCTCCTGCATCTTCTACCCATGATCTTGGGGTGAGAATGCAGCCCTCCAATTTAAGAGTAATGCCCAATTTCTTCCCAATTTCCCAGCATGTATGTGAGCAATGGCCAAGGACATTTTAGAATGCCCCATTTCTCAGGTCAAGCAGTGTGATGCCCTTTGAAAATCCCTATGTCAGGGAAGAAAGGCAGAGGAGAGGTGGGAGGGATACTCATGTTTCACAAAGTCCACAAACTGCAGCCAGACTCAGAAGTGCTTAAGTACAGGCTGACTGCAAAAGGAATTCAATATTCCATTCTCCAGAGTGAATGACGCTGATCAAAGAAGCTGTGTCTGAAAAGACAAACTCTCTCCTGTCCCCTTCACTTCCAGACTTGAAGGAAAAAGTGTAAGAGATCACTATGCTGCAGGAACTGCCAACCCTCATTTCCGTGGGGAAAATACTTTTTTTTCTCTGCCAACCTTCTTTCCTTATATCAAAATAGTGTTTATTTTTATAAAGGGAAATGCTTAATTTTACTTGGACTGTAAAACTGGCTTCAAAAAGGGTAAGACAAATACAGAGTAGGAGAAAACCGCTAAGAGCTGCTAAAAAGCTCTAAACAGAGCTGCAAGTGCAATTTCTGGATAGAGGGGGGAGAATAGAGCACAGAAGTGCAAGTCTACTCCTGCCTCTGAGCTTCCAACCATACCATGATACCTGTGCTTGTCCCCAGGCAGCTGCTGCTGCTGTTGTCAGAGTCTGGCAAGGCAGACCTCTGGTTTGACAGAGGACAGACATCATGTTGCCTTATGCTGGTAAATGGGAAACAAGATGTTTTTCCTTGTTGCAAGGAAGGTCCAGGTGCACCATGTCACGGTCCCGCACATATCATCATTCCCCCTGAGGACTCACCCTGCACACTTGGCTTTCAGCTGGTAAAGCTGTTAGTGCTGAGCACCTTCCCAGGGAGCATCCTGCTTTCCCTGCAGAGCAGCTGCTGCCTGGGAATGCTCTTTGTGGCTGTGGTCACCTCTGTGGTAGCTTGAGGTGGATGTTTTCCAACTCCTCATCCCTGCACGAGACAGGAGAGTATAGGAAATGCTTCAGTACAGGGAGAGAGATACAATCCTCCAGGCCTTCAGAAGGATCCTCAGAGAGGTTTACATTCGAAACACCAAAGCTGAAAATATAAAAGTGTAAAACTGCATCAGATCAAATAGTTGTAATTATAGCAAGCATATGAGACAAAACCCATTGTCATTTTATCTCTCTAGGGACTCCACACTTTTTGTTTGAGCCCTATTATTGGTGAAGTATGAAGTCTAAAATTATAATAATTAAAATGATTATAAAATCTTGGGGATTGTAATTTTTTTTCTAATAGCTGGGAACAGCCTGTTCATTACTGAACCAAAGATTTGGCTTTAAATTCACATCAGTTTAAAATATAGCAGGAGGGGGAGTGCGTTGATGTGAATGCAGTGAGCATGCCTGAGGGCTGGGTCTCCTTTTACCTCTCTCAGGCATCAAGAGGAAGGGAACTGTGGTGAAGGACAATCCTGAACAACGGGCTGGAAATGTGTCAGGGCTTGACCTTCTGGGAACCTGCTGGTGACTCCTACTTTGTAAACACTAAGTTGATGGCTCCTGCAGCCCAAAGCTAGCATGTGGGAGCAGGCAATACATTATTTTCATTTTCTGGAAAGAGAGACTGAGGGTGAAAAATTGAAGAGAACCACTAGAGGCATCAGCAACTGGAGCGCAGGAGCGCTTACCATCAAATGCACCTTCACTGTGTTACCTTACATTGTGTGTTTTATGCCAGTGCTGCTTCTTGCTGCACAGTGCCATTTCATCCTCATGGCAGAAGGTGGGGTGTCTTTTGCTGGGGCAGCAGCCTCTGCCAAATGTGGTAGCAAATCTCCACGAGTTGACTCTGAGCTTTGTAGGTTGCCAGGGTTCAGCTGGGTAGCTCAAAGAGAGAACATATTGAATGCCTGATATTCAAAATACTTTTCATTTTCAGATTGGCGCAACTTCTGGGATGAAATGGCCCCAAAATGTCAACCATGTCAGTTCTGTGTCAGAAACAATTGAAAGCTGAGATGAGTGTTAGCTTTGGGCACCCATCCAAAGCTGTGGGAGAGAGGAGGAAATCTATACCATAGATTTCAAAGAGCCCATATGTCTCATCTAGGACTCTGTGTCTGTCCTTTGCCAGATCAGGCCCACCTCTGTGAAGAAGTGACTAGGTAGCAACAAGGGGATGGAGGGGAATGGGAGGAGAAAGGAAAGGGAATCGGAGAAACATTGATAAATTCTATTTAGTGAATAATACAATACATGTAGCAGCACAATGGCCTTTTCTGCAGGCAGATTATCCCAGCCAGAGTCTTTGCTATATTAAAAAGAGGGGGAAAAATAGAGCACCAAAGAAAAGGAAAGGCGGGCTGTACAGCAGCAATCAATGCTGCCCTTTGTGCTGCCTGACATTTGAGGGACTTGTTATCAACGATTGCTGGCTGCTTTATCTAAATGTATCTCCCCAGCTGCCAGGCACAGCGCTGATAGGCAGCGGGACGTGCCGATGGCCCCAGCTGATACCGTGGCCGCCCAATTCACCCGGCAGCCTTGCTGCCAGGGGCAGGATGGCTTCTGTCACACCGCTGGCATGCGGCATCTACTCCCAGAGGGGGAGAAGGGCCATTTTTCCCTTCCCCCCCACTCCTCCCCATGCTTACCAGCTGTTTTTTTGTCATTTTAAAGGAGAAGGAAGGAAAAAGAAACAATCCAAACAGGACCAAAATTTAAAAAGGAAAAAAAAAAAATCAAGAAACTTCGGATGAGAAAGGGATATTTTGGGGAAAGGAAAATGTACTTATTTTTTTATTTGTCCTATAACAGCTCTGTCATCTGCTGCTCTGGCAGAAATTCCCATATATGTGCTTGCCTTCTTTCTCCTGCTTTACTGCAAAAGAGTGATAAGAATAATCTAGTGCTTGGCTGCTAGGTTGTCTCTTAGTGAGAAAAATGCCTGTCTAATATTTTCTGTTTGTACAACATATATACTTTTGTCTATGTAATGCAAGGGGCTGTATGCACAAGTTTACCTGCAATTATTATTAATTTTTATGACTGGAAGATGATGAATGGGCATATAATAAATGTTAGCTTGTGGCATCTCTTAAATCCTGGAAGGTGTATGTATTTAAAAAGAAATAAAAGTGTTGCAGTCCACTTCCATCCAGAAACTATCTGATCTTAGGTGTAGATGCTGCTTAAAGCCAGCTTAATTATTCCTAAAGTGTAGCCAGTTATTGACACGTACTAAAGTACGAAAGCTCTGAATTTGTGTGGCCTCTTATTCCATGAGACAGCTTAAATTATTGCCTTTACAGCTAAAAAGGTTTTGAGGTCTGTGTGGAAATGTCAGCTTACAGGTTTGCAAGTATATTTACTCTTGCTGGGTGCTAATGAAGCCATTAAAAATGCAATACAGCAAAGCTGAAGGATTTCTTAAAAATGACCATTTTCTGATGTCTGTGACTCCTTCTGGTGAAGCATTTGGAAAACAAAGTAACCTAGAAGCACAATAATAGAGGGCACTGTATTAACTGATCTACTTTCAATGATTCTTCACCAAAAAAGTAATTAGAGCTCTCAAAAAGCAGATGATTCCAAGATAATAAATTCTTATCTCTCTCATGTTCAGATGTCTTATTTTAATGCGTGCACATTGCTACCTTGACCATAGTTGGAATATGTTTCACATGCACGTAGTGAAAACGAATGTTAGCAGTGCATTTTGAGGAAATTCAGGCCTATTTGAAGCATATTTTTCTTCTGCAATCACTTACAGCTACTTGCATCAAAAAACCAAGGAGGAGAAAAGTGAGCATGCATGAGGGAGTGTTGCAGACCATAAAAATCCCTCAGGAGAGCCAGAGCCAAAGCCCAGGCACCAATGTATACAGCCCAGGTACCTGTTCAACAGAAGATTAGCAAGATGTTAATAAAATACAAGATTTGCCTTTGAAAAATGGTGCATTTGAATGTTAGCACTTCAAAAGTCTAAGCTGAATATGGGAAATGGTTAGGGGTCTTTGATAAAACTCTGGCTGAGAAAGCATCATGGTAAGAATCTAGTTCACAGGTGAGAGCTGGATGCTGTCATTCACCTCTGCAGAGCCCAGTTTTGGCTGGGTCATGGAATTCTTTGTGGAGCCAATGCTACTGTTCTGTATAAGAAATAGGAAATTTCATTATGCAGTGTGGAAGTGATCTTAAACAGAAGCTGTTCTGCCTAGATTCCTTCATAAGTTATCCAAATTATAGCAGAAGTGCCTTTAATAAATAAGTACTGTCCAGCACTGGGTGCCTTTGCCTTTCTGCCTGACAGCACTGAGCAAGGGGAGAGCATTCCACCCCCCCCCCCCCC
>VXBC01010946.1:155947-268659 GCA_013399945.1 Ploceus nigricollis
CCCCGTTACTCTTCAGCCTTTTGCAGGTGCAGGCAGCACAGCTCACAGAGCACAAGCTCAATGTGCACATAGTATAACCTTCCTGAGCATTTCTCTTTCTGTGGCATTAGGAAGCCAATTCCTCCCAAGAGCATGTTTATATCAATCTAAAATTCATTTCAGCTGAAATATTTATGATTTTGTTGGGGGGGAGGCAGGAGGTCTGGGTGTTGAGTGTGGTCAGATCAAGTTAGCTTCAGCTGGCAAGGTTGACACAAGTAGTAATCTCTCTGTCCCTCCTCCCATACCTAAATGAGCATTTATCCCAAGCCCTTTCTTAATGCTGTAACATAATTCATTAGGACAGCCTTAATGAGCTGGTAATTAGTCTGGTGGGAGGGGGGTGAGGAGGGGAAGTAGAAACGCTAGACAGAGAAAGTCGAGCAGGCTGGGACACCTTAAAGAGCCCTGAGAGAGCCTTTTGTCAACAAAATGGATCGGGCTTGCAGGCAGTAAAACTTTCAAATGACCTTCGTGTCAAAATATTAGGCAGCTATTTTTTGCTAGATGGAGGTTTCATAAACATAAAAAGCGCACATATCATTCAGAGTGTCATAAAATTTGTCTCAAAGATGCGATGTTTCCTTCCCTCCTTTTTTTCTTTTTTTTTTTTTTTTTTTTTGGTTGCAAGACAAATATCACCTCTGTGTGGCATGAGTGGGGGATGGGGTAAGAGGGATGGCATCTAATATCACAAACTTCTGCTTAGTCTGAGCATAATGTTAATAGCAGCTCATCTTTGTTCTGATGGTTTTAAGTGCTTGATCTTTCTTTTTAGGGGGTGGAGGGAAGTAAAATATATACCATAGTATACATGCTAAAAACAGCTATTGAGATGGTGACATTTTCACTTGTAAAACTCAGGAAAATTGCTTAGATGTTTATAATTTATGGCAAAAGCTGTTAATGTTTATGGCAAAAGATGTTAATATTGCTCTGTGATTTAGAAGACAGATGTGGTATAATAAATACATCAAAGACAACAGCTCATTTCTGCAGAAGTGAAGCATCAAAACAGTTGGCTATTTAAGTGCTTTTTCTTCTGTAAAGTCTTCATTTCCAAGGTTCAATTTTGACATGGAGGGTAAAGAGGTGACTGTTTTCCACAAGGCAAGGAAATGATTACTCAAAGCATCCACTTGTTTTGCATTGAACTTGTCTTTAAGCTCCTTTTGTTTCTGTCCTCTATCTAACAAGCCCCAAAGCAGTGGGACTTCTGTAACTTGGATAAGTAGTAGAATGCTGATAAGGCATCACTTGAGTTGAACCATAGGAATGTGCAAGCAGAAATAACTGGAGTAAATAGCCAAGTTAATAAAGGCAAAAAATAAGGTAGCGGAAGGATGGAAAAATTGACTTACTGATGTGTCGTGGGGTTAACTATTTCTTTCTCTGCCATCACATCACACAATGCAGAAATGACAAGCTGTTCCTTCTCTGCCTGCTGTCTTTCAACTGTATTTCCCCTTTGACCTCCTGAACCATTTATCCCTTGTAAACAGCCATTGCAGTGATGTACTGGCAGCCAGGCCACTGCTGGGAGCCCAGATCTTCTCCTGAGAAATGGCCATGACAGGTGAGCACTGAGTTGAATAAGGAAAATCCAGGGCTGGGCTTAATGGACATCGAGCCAGCCACCAGCTTGTGATTGGGTGTAATTGATCAGAATTTAAACTGATGTCAACTGAAGTATTTCTTATGTGGCTGGAAGTATCAGGACTGATCCTCAGGCTTCCTGGTCCCAGTAATTTCCCACCTCTTTGGTGTACCAAGCAGACTTGCCTGTGGCCAATTAGTAGCAGAGGCTGGAGACTGGCTGGATCTGTGCCCATGAGCGAAGGCCACATGGGACTGGCTGCCTCAGGGATTTACAGTTTAGTGGACTTTCCCTTTGAGATCTGAAGGCAATCTTTCCCACATAAAATGTGAAATGTAAAGACAATTTTAAACAAGGATGAGATGATGCTTGACTTCTCCTCATAGACCAGAGCAGAAAAGGAAGTTTTACATGGACTTGTTTAATCCAGTGTGGTTTCACACTGCTCTTTTATCCATTGTGTGAAAAAGAAAACATTTTGGACTTTCTTTTCCTCCCCTCTACCTTAATTATTCTTAAGTACATTGCTAGTGTTATAGTGCTCTGTCGGAACTGATTATGGATCACAATCATTTCTGGAGGACAAGTTCTTGAGTTAATAAATGAGGTCCTTTTTAAAATTTATTTTTTAAGCCAACAGAAAATATAGAGATGCTGTAAAATACAGTGTAACATACAGGCATATATTCAGGAAGATTCCAAGTATGATCAGTTTACCATGGGGCAAAATATTGGTGTTGCCCTCCATTGAATCCTGCTGCCAGGCTATGTTAAACCTACCAATCAAACTTTATTCCATCCCTCCTTGTTATTTTTTTTTTTTATTTCTTATTTTCTACTTTTTCTCAGCTGCTTACAGAAGAGACACTTTCTTTCACCCTTTAACATATTCAGGATGATCCAGGCCCACCAATAAAATACCAAAGCTCAGTAATGAAACTGGATCTGTTCATAGGGTGCAGTGCAATATTTCTGATACACAACACACCTATGACATGACCCCCAAAAAATGTCTTTAAAAAAAGTGCTTTTTACAGCACAGTTGAGACTTGTAATATTCTATCACATGGATAACTGGTGAGGCTGTAATCTCTGCTTAGCTCTCCTTATTAGAAGGCTAGGCTTTTTCTTACATTCCTTTTTTTTTTTTTTTTTCTTTCTTTTATGGAATATGTTTACTTTTATTCCCCAAACCTTGATTTTGGGAAATTGATTGAAATTTTCTCTGCTGGATGCCTGCTGCAGAATGAAGTTCATCATGCTCAGGAAAAACATGTTTTTAGCAGGGTTAAGGGAAAATTGCATGCTAAATTCTGGCAAATACTTTTTTGCTACTACTTTTCTTTGCAAAGACCAGCCAAGACTGAAAGACAGTATTTTAAGATGGGTCTTACATTGTTTTTAGAGGGATATCTTCTGCATCTTTCTCTCTGCTTTGACAAATTTATCCAAATTCTTCTGTTTTTGAAAATCGGCAGCATGTATAAATTCAATACACATTTCTCAGGTTACAGGAAGATGTCTTAAGGAGAGGAAAAATGAAGTTGGAGGGGAAGGGAAAGCTGAGAGAAGAGCTCAAAGGAGGTGAAATGCTGCTGGGAAGGGGGCTGGGGCAGCACAGGTGGGATCAGGCAGGTTTTGAAGAATACACAGGGGATGGAGCTGTGGACTCGGCTTGCCAGACGGGAATGAATTGCTTGTATTTAAGTGCCTGAGGAATGAATGAAGGAAGGACCTTGGTGAACAGAGAGGAATTGTGAAGGAGAGGTTGGATAGATTAGAGCAGATGGTCTTATGGTGTGTCGGTAAATACAGTTATCTCTGTCCATCACAGAAATGCCTCCCTCCCTACTCCAGAGTACCTGGAAAAGCACCTCAGGTCCTTGAGTTTCAGGATTTGTCTGCTACCAGCAAATAGCCATGGCATCGATTGACAAAGCCTTCCACCCCCTCTGAAAAATCAAATTGAGTCCCAAATTAGTGGTTCCCTTTAGCTTAATATCCCCGTGACTTGCCTCTATGTACCATGGAAGTAAATTAACTGTGAATTAGTGCCAGAGCCATAAGGAACTCACACAGAAGTTAATAGTTCTGTCTTCATAGCAGGGACTGAATAATGTGCAGCAAAATAAGAGCTAGGCAAGTACATAGAAGAATACAAACAAAATATTGTAGACATGTGGTCTGTGCTGAGGCAAGAGTTCCCAAGGCAAAATATACGATTATGTAATTTAGAGTGGTAACCTAATGCAGTGGCAGTGAGGAAAGGCTGTGCAGGCATCCTTCATTCCACTGTGTCCTAACTCTGCTTTGCCCCTGAATAATGATCTTTAACTTACCCATTTTGTGAGATATATTTGTCATTGCACTTTCCACCTACCTCCTGCACAGTGTTGAGTGTCAGAATTCACTGTACACCATCCCTCAGTAGCAATGTTATTTTTCTTGCTCTGGAAATGCCAAAGCTAAAATTGCCCACATAACCACAACTCTGGTCCCCTGTGTAAACACATTACAAGACAGTCTTTAATTACATGAGTTTACATTTATTTATTTTTTCCCTGCTGCATGATACTCAGAGGCATCTGGCCATATCATTCAAAGTGTGGCCCAGGCCTTATTTACCTCGTATCATCCAAAGAGTGTGCTGAATACAAAATTATTGATTTGCTCTTGGGTGTTTCAGCCGTGCTTTCAGCAGAACGTTTTGAGTACTTAATAGACACATGTGGATTCAAATTCACAGCACCCCTGTGAGGCAAGAAGGTGACAGTATTTATATGACTCCCATTTTACAGATGGGAACTGAGTCACAGGGAGATTAAGGTCAAAGGACCCACTGATTTTGGGGCCCCAGTTTGATGTTTCAGAGTACTTAGTGTTTTTATAGCTCGATATATGTTCAAAGCACAGCTCCCAGAGACTTCAATTACAGCTTCCAGCACTCAGCACTTTGCAAATCAGCCCCCAGGGTTTCAAGTCAGGCATCCAGAAAATGAGGAACACACAGTTAGTGACCACCTGTGGTTTATAACTTGGCCAAATGTGTGTGGGTTTTCATGGTAATAGCAAAAGGCACCTCTCTTATTCCTGGGTGATGCTTTTCTCTCTCAGTCGAGCCAACTCATCCCTGCAGTAAAATACAGAGTGCTGCTAAGGTCTCTCAGTGGAGCAGTCCTGCACCCTGTGGAGGAGAAATGCAAGGGGACCACCGTCTTGACTAGCAAAACAATACTGCTCTCTTTCATGTAATTGGTAGCAACAGCCAAAATCTCCTTTGTTAAAGTTTTAACATGGCTTTTCAATTTCTAAGACATAGCAACTTGCCTTCAAAGTCTTAAGTCTCAAAAGACAAATTGTGAAAAGTTATGGGAGGCCAAAGTGTGACCTGAGACTGGGAGGTAGTAGGTATCACACTGCAGGGGTTGATGTCTGGTCTACTTCCAGTGCTCTCTAGCTGTATCCTGAAAGTGAAGGGGTGACACACTGGGACCAGTGCTCTGCTTCTGTGTTGTATTGGTGTGGGGAAAGGAAAGGAGTACTTTTAGCTGTGCTCAGTCTGGGACAAATTATAGCAGTCTGATGAAACCCCTGGAAGTGATAATTTTAATGGAGACCTCCATGGTATGGTAGACCACAAATATACCTATGCAAGTGGTTTTAATTAAAATAAAAAAAAAAAAAAATTAAAACAAAAATTTAAAAAAAAAAAGGTAACATGGAGCTGAAATGCCCAGGCATGGGTCACTGCCTTTAATAGTATTAACAATAGAAAGATAATGGTGAGCATGGTAGGGAGGATGCATTTTATGAATGAAATAATAAATATTATTTATTTTCTTAAAATACAGAGAGGTGAAACTGAATTAATCTCAGGATTTTATCAACATTCCACACCTTGCTCTCCGTGCTGGAAGATGCTTATTACTGAATAAGGTGAAACAGATGATTAAATGAGTTGCAGGTTGCTTCAATTTCACTAGGAAATATTTGAAATATCAGCATATAGAATTATGTAAATTGGGATGAGCTCTGGTGTGGGGAGAACAGAAAACATGATGCACTGAAGAGTGCAGGTGGTTTGGACTGAAAGAGGAAATCTCTTTTGAGAATTGGTCTTTAGGTACTCATGAGATCCTGGAAAAACTCAGAAATTATTTCAAAAGAAGTCAGTAGAGCTGGAAGAAAGACACAAGACACTAGGAATGGGCCACTAAGAACTTAGAAGATCTAGTTTCCTTAGAGGAGCAGTTCGTGTGAAGTAATGGCTGCTTTTAATTTGCTGGGTTTCTTGTTTACTGTGAGCTCACAGTGCTGATGATGAGTCTGTTCCTTAGCAGCAGCATACTTTGCTTGTTAGTTTTTCCACTGTTCCACAAAAAAACTGAAAAGGCTTGCTGGTAGACACAGTCAGATCTCAGGGCAGTGACTCTTCCTGCATTGACAATACTTAAAATCCAACTTGTATGTTCACACTTGTCATTACCATTACAGGCCTTTTGAAGCACAATGGACTCTGCAGCACCATATTTATTATCATAAAAGCTTGATTATGAGGAGGAAAACTTATCCCTCAGAAAAAGCAGTCAGATTTCTCCCTACTATTTCCAAACAATTCCCCTTTTTGTCTCTACGTTGGAAGGAATGTTCTGAAGAACAACATGTGAGACCATCCCTTAAAATGATGGAAAAAGAGAAAATATAACCACAAGAAATGGAACAAGGAAGAAAACATATTCCTTGCCTGAGCTCAGCTGAATCCTGCTCACCTTTTGTGAGCAGCTACCTGAAATTATTTGCTCTGGGTAGACAAGCAGAATTTGTTCCCTGACAATGTTCAGAGGACTTGGAAGAGAGGCAGCCAATACCTGAAGGAAATAAACCCAAACAAAATAAACTTTTTAGCCTCTCTTAACAACAGTCCTTTACAGGTTGCCTTTATTAGGCTTGCATTTATGACATTAATATTTGATCTTCCTTTTTGTATAATCTCTGCATGTAGGCTGAAGCAAGACTATGAGTGCCTGAAAAACACAGAGGCTAATTTCAGCAGTGTGAAAGTAAAATAATGAGAGCTTGAGAATGTGACTGATAAGCAGTTAGATAATAGACTAACAAGCAGGATGTCTGTAGTCCATCAAAGGGCTAATGAAGGTCTCTATGTCCTCTGCTATTGCCTGAGGAGAATGTACAGACGGAAAATATCCATACCCAGAAATGACATGTAAGGATATACATCATGTCGTAACTGCATGGTGATATAACGATTGGATTCAGTGAATGCTTAACCTATGGATAAAGTAATTTAAGTGCACATTAGACACTGATAACCAAGTGGGACATGCTTGAAACGAATGTTTACAAAGGAGGTGGTGCTTGGTTTCACCTGCCCCACTGAGCTGGGCTTGCAGCCTGTAGTGCTGCACTGGATTCAGTGCCCTGGGAAGGTGGCACAGCAACACTGGGGTGGACTGGTGCCTGGGAGTGGCTGTCTTGGGAGCAGGAAATTGGGCTGCTGCTCTTAGAGTTAATGGGGGCATTTGGCTCACATACTCACGTGCAACCCCTCATGTGTCACAGTAATGCAAAAGGACCTTTCCTGATAACAGCTCTGTGAACATTGATGTCTCTGCTGTATTTTCAACCTCTGTCGGACTGGCTGACTTTTCTTAGTAAACATGCAAATTCTGACCCTTTGGAATGACCTGTTTCAGACAGGGAAATTGGGGAGCTAAGAACTCTGGCAGGCTCAGAAAATGTCAAGAAAACAAAAGAACAAACAAGCAAACCCATGACCAGAAAAGATTAATAAAAAAGGCATTTTGGCCATTTGGTCATAAATAGTACTGTTCAATAGCACAAGAAATCATGCAGGCTGTGCAGGGAGACATAAAACCACTGAATTATGTATTAATATGTCATATAAAAGGAAAAAGTACTAAAGAAATACTGTTGGAAAAATAAATAAAACCACCATTAAAAGTGAACATGTCCCATTTGGTCAGTTGTGCCAAACATAAAACAACAGAAAGTGCCATTTGGAAGTTAACAACACTTTTAATTTTACTACTGACTTTTCCATTATAAACCATACAAAGGTGTGGTTAGACCATAGGCTGAGGAATTGATTTTATGTCTGTGCTCATCTAAATCAGCAGGATTTCAAAATATGTGTCTAGACCAGTATTTCTCTATATATATGTAAGAAAGAAGAGAGGAAGAAGGGGTTGGAAAGCTGAGGTTGTGTGAGCTGGCTAATGCTAAAATGGAGCTGTTACCCTGTCAAAGGGACTGCTTGGGTAAAGGGAGCCAGAGCTGAAATCTGCTGGTGGTGGCCACAAGGCCAGTCCTCTCCAGACATCTGTCTGCAGAGGTGGGATGTGTGAACACATGGAAAAGTCACGTCCTGCTTGCACCAGCCCAAGCTGTCCAGCACATTGGAGACGCTGTTCAAAAGCACCTGGGGGGTAATGTGGCCTTGCTCAGGTTTCAGCTGGAATTTCACTCTGTCCCTCAAATGCCTCTGGTTTTAAAGTGAGATGACAGGTGCCGAGGCTGGCCAACCTTGTGGAACCAGCTATGGAAGAGTGATAGGATCTGGGAAAGAGGCTGCCCACGCCTACACAGCTGGGCCTGCTCTGGCAGGGCACCAGGACTGCCCATTTGTCCATGCAGGAGGGCAGCTGGGGGTGGCTGTGAAGTGTATCCATGAGCTCCAGGCAGCTCAGGTGTGGACAGTGCTTTGGGCACATTAGCCATTGTGAGCCTCTCCCTGCTGTGGAGGGCAGGGCCATGGCCAGCTGAGGAGCCTCCCTGCAAGGGTCACTTGTCTTGCACACACACTTCAGGAGGGATTACAATGAAAACAAAAATAGGGATGGAGAAAACATTTTGCTGGCAGAAAGCGCAAATGACATGGAAACTGCTGGGCCGCTGCTTCATTAAATCCGCTGGCCCGCCAGAACTGCGTTGCAGATATCCTCCCAATGTGTTTGAACAGCAAAACCCCCTTTGGTCAACTCCACTGCTCTTTGCTTGCTCTTCTCAGCCCACCTGCCATAGTGCCAGTAACATCTCTGTTGGGAGAGGAGAGGCTGGGAGCAGTGGCAGGGACAGCTGGGGCTGGGCACAGTGCTTCAACACCTGCCTGTTCCCCTTCCCCTGTGCTTTCTGCACTGGGGGAAGGCTCCAGACCAACATCTGACAAGAGGCAGCAAAACCTGCCAAAGCTTATCTTTCCTCTTGGGGCCTGCACAATGCTCCCTCTGCAGAGGGAGAAGGGCCTGGCTGGGCTGTGGCTCCAGCTTGAGGATTTTCAAAGATGGTGCTGCAGGGTCACTTTCATCAGAGCCCATCTCCAACATCAAGAAAACACAGAGCTTTGATTTTGTTTTGCTTTAGTTTATAGTCCTGGGAAAGTGTTATAGAGCATGAGAGGGGAGAGAAAGAAAAAATAGGAGGCAAGTATGTAAATAATCACAATTAATCTGAAGGTCTAATGGCCTGCCTGCCTTCCCACTGTAATTTACCATATGCTCTAGTACTTGTGCGAGGTTCCCTGGCTCACGTGTTGTTAGTTTATGTAAGTGTGCACAGACCTTTGGCAAATTTGTATTTTTATTATGTAGAAGCTAACATTTAGCTTTCTTGTTGTGGGTATGTTGTAGCATATGTTAGTGTTTATGTTGCAGGGAAAATGAATCTCTTGACTAGAAAATATCTTCTTCTACTATTCTAGTGATTTGTTATTTTGACCTTTTTTGTAATGATGTTTTGTCAATAGCAAAGCTGAGTGGGACGGACCAGGTAAAGGCTAGTCATTTGTGTGTGACACACATGGTATATCGTTTCTTCTGGGTTCTTGAGGGGATAATCACATCCAGATATGATTCAGAAGGTCAATCTGAATTGGAGGGAAATGATTTCTCAGAAGTGGGTATGAAATAGGATGTAGATTGTTTTTCCTTCTTCTTTTTTCTTTCCCCCTCTCCAGTTTAAGTTGGAAAAACCTATGTATGACAGGGATGCTATGGCTTTTTTTCTTCGTTTTCTGTGTATATATGTTACCCTCAGCAAATTTTTTTCAAGACAATTTTATTTTTAGCTTTTTCATTGAAGAATCTTCAATGTTTTCAGTGGGAAATATGTTTACGTCACTGATATCTGTTTTCTCCAGGGCCAGTAAATAGGGTCACACAATATGTTATTAATGGACCAAGGCCAATGTGACATGCTGTGATTTTCCACAATTAGTGAGAATAAAACACCTTAATGCTAGCAGAAGTTTGAAGTGCTCCAAAATTTGGAGTCTATTTTTTCCCCAAAAGCCTGTGTGAGAAATGGAAAAACTTCTCTGAGCTACATGGTACCTGGATTTGGCATAAAGCTTAAGCCAGCCCTAATGTCTGGCATGCAGCCAAAGAAAGAAGGAAGTCCCTCCACTGGGCTCCTCTTGTGTCCTGAGACTGAAGCGTGTCCTCTGTAGTCCCACGACTGGAGTGAGTGGGCACAGCTCAGAGTAGCTCTCTGAGACTGCTCCCATGTCTGGAAAAGACATCTGCATGCTGAAGGGGAGAGTGGGAGAGGTCTGCCTTTTGCCTTGGTTCTCACTGATTTTATTTTACATCATTCCCATGTGCTCTGACCCTTGGTTTGTTTTTGGAAATATCTCTCCTGTATTCACAGAGGAAATATCTCTCCTGTATTCATTATCTGCAGTCCTGTGACTTTGTATGCTGTGTTCAGGTTAGATTCAGTAATTATTTTCTATAAGTTAATAGCTGTGGGTTTTTATGACCTCATGTGATGTCTCAGGCAATGCATTTGAATTCATAATGAACAGTGATAAAAGGTGCTTTTGCCTGTGTGACTATTTGCTTCTGCACTTGAAGCACCATGAGTGTTGTTGCTTTCGAGTACCATGCAAACCAGATCAGGAAAAAGTGGGGAAATCTTTTTAGTTCAGACATGAAATTTCCTTGCACTCCATGACTGTATGGGAAATTTTCTCTTTATTTCGTGCAACCTAGCTTTGACTGCAACAGAGATGTGTGCATCTAAAGCTATTCTCTCTGTCTTGAAAAGAATGGGCATATTGTGATGAACATCCAAAATAATTACTACTACAAGGATCAGAAAAGAAATTGTCGAAATATGCTTTTAAGCTTCATGTGACAGTATTTACAGAAACTAATGTTTTCTGGATCTCTACAAACCATGTGTTTCAGAACTGGTGAACATAGTATGAAAAGACCCTGACACTTAATGATTTATAGCACTACAGTGTTTCTGTACAAGCTGCAGCCCAGTATCTACCAAGTACAGAACATGACCTGGGCAACAGGGAACCAAAACCTCATTTAGTTACACAGAAGCCTAAATTGAACAGTGATTGAAAAATCAACAGGATCTTGAAATGAGTCTTTAGCCAGCTCAGCATCAAGTGAAAGATTTTGGATGTGAAGAGTGTGTTTTTGACCAGGTTTAGACTGTGCTGAAGCTGGGACAGCTGGATTATATCAGCTCCCACTCCAGGGAAGCCTGTGAGAGAAGACATGTCCATAAACTGGTAACTGTCCCTTTTTCCATTTTTAGCTGTTTTTTGTCTTTGGATGCATCAGAACATCAGGAAGATGTTTTTGTTCCTTTCCAGAGTGTTTAATTGTAGCCACTCCTTCAGTGTTTTCTACTGTGATATCAGCAAACACAAATACTGCTTCCAAATGATTTGCCAAAAATGGCAAGAAAACAGTAAATTTATAGTTCTTTGGCATAAGGCCATACATATGGATTCTCATTAGCTAATATTTGCTGGGTTTTGGTTTTCTTTCCCTTGAAGTGAAAATTTATTGGCCCACTGAAAATAGGATGTCACATACTTCCCTAACTGACATGTAATGTAATGGAAATATTGACATGAACTCTCTGTGTTTGATGGGCAAAAATACATGGAGGAAAGCATCTGCGCAACTGCAGCAACTTTTTTTATGGTGCGTGACTAGCTTTAATTCACATTGCGAAAGCATGAGAGTAAACAGGAGGCTTGAATATTTTGCTACAAGGGTTTTCCTACAGTTTTGCCTTTTCTTACTTAGGTGCTTTCTGGCATGCAGCACAAAGAGGGATGTTTACCTAGGAAAGGCTAGGTTATTTTGTGAGTAAAATACTGAGGAAAAAGATCACATCTTCACTCTGGAAACTGCACTGTTCAGTCTCCAGTGTCTTTTAAGTACTTACCAGATGCTGCAAGGGAACAGTATTAATAATGCACATATTAATACAGCTTGTTCAGCCTGTTCCTCATGGATATGCGTCAGCATGTTCTGGGTGTATCCCCCAAACTGGAGCCACACACCTTCAAGCTGTCTAAATCAGGGCTTGAGGGGTTGGCTCCTACTTAGGTTTTTAGGAATGTTTTCTTGTGACATGGAGATTTTGCAGGACTGCTTTATAAGCTGAGATCCTAGAAACATGGAGTTTTGTTTTCCTGACATCTGCAGCCCAGCGTTCTCCATGACCAGATCTGTTAGCTTTCCTACACAAAAAAATAGTGTCCTGTAGTACAAACCAATGCCTTCTGATCTCTCTCTGCTGCCTGAGATTTATCTCATCTCCTGCTTTCCCTTGCCGTATCCTTTTCTTCAAAGCTCTTGGAGGAAAACATTTCTTTATAATTTTGTTCCTCCTAGTCAGGGTCAATGCTGGTGCTGATAGTCCTGACTGAGCAATCTATTCTGAGACAGAGGTGTAGACACTACTCAAAAAGAAAAAGAAAAAAATACAGGGCAAGGTGTTATAGCAAATATCCACAATAGTTTCAATGTACAAAAATTCTGTGATCTTAAAGAGAATTCACAAGCTGCACCTTGACTCCTTGATCCATGGCAGAGATACTTATCCTGTGTCTACACCACAGTAACTATGTTTTTTTCAGAAAGCTATATTTGTTGACAGATTATTCCATGCTTTCTAAGCACATATTGAAGAGGTTTTGGGTTGTTCTGAATAACCAGCCACATCAACAAACCAAACTCTTACACAGATCTCTATTTCTGTGGAAATATATCACGTGCTGGTACGTCTGACCTAGTAGGCGTCATTTGATGCAGTTAAAATCTTCCCATATAAGATTTATTCTGTGCAAAATCCTACTTTCTAACACAGTGCATTTCAATTGTAACACATTGTTCCTACTCAGTCTAGCAGTAAAACCATTGCACTGGCTGGAAGCAGCTTTCTTTAACATCTTTAAACCAGAAAGATTTGAAGTTGACAAAGTGTTTGTGGCATCTCTTGTTTCTTGCTATTTTTCTCGATAACTAGGCTCTGGGGAAAAGCCTTCAAATCCTTAAACAAGCTGAAGAAAATAATTCCCTCTGATTTGCACTCCTCAGTGGAATCTCTTCACTGGTAGCTCCATACTTGGCAGTGGATGAGCCACACAGAGGGCATGAAGAACTGCTCTGTTTGCAGGAAGGGCACTCACTAGGCAAAAGGCTCTGTGGCTGCACTGGTTGGAGGAAGGATATTTGTCTCCTTAATGAAGCTTCATTGGCTTGAGCAAAGGTATATGTATATTTCCAGAAAAGCCTGGAAGGATGCCTTGTCTGGAAAAAAAAAAAAGGAGTCTTCCAGATTTTGGTTTCTTCCCTTTCCAAGGGAAAAACTGAGGGATCCATATAGTTGATGCTTGACACTTTACACAGCAGTGTCAGACACTAGCAGCTCTTCACTCTCCAAGAATAAGTGTAACTGCTATGATTTACCACAATGTCGCCAAAAGTTCCCATTTTTCCTTTTTATGATCCATCTAAACATTCATACCAAATTTGCTACCATGAACTCTGAATATAAGTCTGGTTATGGGCCAGAAAAGTACAGCACATAAAGCAACTTGGAAACTTCTACTACAAAACACTTGCTTAACTCCTTACTGCACTTGTGCTATTAGAAAAAATGATGCAAAATATTACTGTGATTCATGGTTGTACCTGGCAACCAAAGATCTTTAAGCATTTATGAAGTAACTAGATTTACTCTGTATTTTGCCAAGTATCTGGTTTTTTTCCAATTTGTTTAAGATCACAGTGAGTAATTCCTTTTATAGATTTGAGCTTTTTCTCATTGTGATGAGTCCAGCCCAGTACTTCATCCACTTGCTGGGTGGGTCTTATCTAAAGAGTTACTGCTGGGCAATTTCTGATCTTTATATCAATCTTGGTCTTTATACTGATTATCTTTACTCAGTGCATGGTAAGGCCCTGGAACAAGTTTCCCAGAGAAGTTGTTGATGCCCCATCCCTGGAATTATTGAGGCCCAGTTTGGATGGGACCCTGAGAAACCTGATCTAGTGGGTAGTATCCCTGTCCGTGGTGGAGAAGTTGAAACTAGATGATCTTTAAGATCCCTTCCAATTTACCCATACTATGATTCTGTGAATATGTGCCTAAAATTTACCTGAAAATTTAGGATACATCATGAAAAGTGAATGCAGAAAATGTGCACATTTTGGAGGTATTTGCATAACAATAGTTACAAAACCTGTGTTAAAAACCTGAGGCCCAATCATGGTACTCCTTTGTTTTTCCTTATATCTTTTAATGCTGCACAGCACCTTTGTGACAGAGAGCTGGAACTGTCTTCAAACTCTTGTCATTACATGATAGTTCCTCATCTGGTAGAGCTTGAACAAGACTAGATGCATGCAAAAAATGTAAGGAAAGGAAATGCATGCAAGGAAAGTTTTCCAAATGTTTCTGTGCACATTCCGGGGCTAGTGATATGTTAGGGGCTCTGCAGGTGTTCTCCAGGCAACACTCCTGCTGTACCGCTGAGCTGATCCTCCAGCTTTCACTGCTGGAGGATTTCTTTCATGTTACTTCTCCCCTTTTTCATTTATGGAGAGGCACATTCAAAGGACATCATTAAAAACCCTGGAGCACTTGAGCATTTCTGCAAAAGAAAAGATGCCAGTTAGTAACAATACCTCACGCAACAGTCATATATGTGTGTGTGTGTCCTCGACATGTATCAGAAAGCTCAGAAAGCCATTCATACAAATGCTTCTCATTTTTCCTAGAGGCAGTGAGCATACTGGCAGTTTAGCTTTTACGAATTGCTTGAAGTTGGAAAGAGTCAATGGACCAAGCTACATCATGCTGTGGGTGGGTAAAGCTTCTGTGAAAGAAGCATTCACTCTCTTCATTGATTTTTTTCTTGCAACATGAATTTGTTCCACTGTCCCTAGCTCATGAGACTTTTTCCAGTCTCTCTCTCTCTCTTTCCTATTTATGTCTTAATTCACTGCTGTCATGATTTATACTAGCAATACAATGTGCAAGACATGAAAATCTATATATCTATCATACCCCTGTCTGAATGCTGGGATATGACATTTCAAAATTATTTTTTCCGTATACATTTATCATACATTTTTTTTTTCAAAAGGAGACACTGTGGATTGAAACAGACTGAAGATGGCCCAACATCTCTGCTATCCTATTTGATGTACTCCATGTGGTTCATGGGGTAGAAGTAGGGGCAGTGTTGTGGTTTAACCCCAGCCAGCAGCCAAGCCGCGTGCAGCCATTGGCTGCCTCCCCCACCAGTGGGATCAAGGAGAGAATCAGAAGGATAAAAGATACAGAACTTGTGGGTCAAGATAAAGACAGTTTAATATGGGAAGCAAAAGCCATGCATACAAGCAAAGTAAGATAAGGAATTAATTCACTGCTTCCCATGGGCAGCCAGGTGTTCAGCCACTTACAGGAGAGCAGGGCCCCATCACATGTAAGAGTGACTTGGGAAGACAAATGCCATCACTCCAAATGTCCCCCCACTCTTCCTCTTTCTTTCCCCACTATAAATACTGAGCATGGTGCCATATGGCCTGGAATTTGGGTCTGTTTGGTCAGTTTGGGTCACCTGCCCTGGCTGTGTCTCCTCCCAACCTCCCATGCACCCCCAACCTCCTCATCAGTGTGGCAGAAAAGCATAGAAGGCCTTGTGCCTGCATAAGCTGTGCTCAGCAATAACAAAAACATCTGTATACTATCAACCCTGTGTTCAGCATGAATCCAAAGCCTAGCCCTGTACTAGCCACTGTGAAGAAAATTAACTCTACCTCAGCTGAAAGCAGCACAAGGAAGCACTGATCTGTCGTGGTTCTAGGCTCCTTTGGCCAATATTGTGGAGGTAAATATTTTATGATTCTTGTAGAGATTAAGGGAGGTACACTTAGCATGTTATCCATCAGTGGCAATTTGAGGTTTAGTGTCAAAGTAAATTGTTCTTTAGGGAAGAGTAAGGATCTGTGCTGGCTTGTACCTGCAACTGACTGATCTTTATCAGCCTTCTGACAGTCTCACAGGGACAACTAGTCGTAATTAGCTCATTTAATATTGATTAAGTCTTTGGACAATTAATCAGAGTTAATCAGGGTTCAGTGGTGTTTTAGAGTTCTGAAAATATGTACATAAGAGCTTGGGATACCTATGTGTGCAGAAGGAAGCATGACATGAACACTGTCCCAGGAACTGCATGCAGTTTCATCTCTTTTGGAGATTTGAAAACGTGTAGAAACGTTTTAAAGAAATCTTTTGCTTCCTCTCCCTCATCATCACATCTCTATACAGTGTGACTCTGGGAGAGGTTGGGCATAAATAACAAAACACACTGAGACAAACAGTTCTTAAAAAATTTTCTGCCCAGTCTTAGATCTTTCTTCTCTGGTCACACCTGCTAGCAAAGTCCTGCCTCCCAGAAGCTGTAAGGCACTGGAGCCTGAAATTAGGTGTTGATCTTATTACTGAAGCCCTTGTGCTTTTTTCCCACGCATCCACGTATTGGTAGTTACACTTGTTCTTTGTAATTTAATTTTAGACATAAGATAATCTTGTTGGACTAAAAGCTTGTGTCTCTTTGTGTGTGTGTGTGCTTGGTTTTTAAATTTTTTTTTAAATAAAACATGAACTGTAGTGTCTAGATGCTAGGCAAGAAAGTTGTAGTACAAGGACCAGATTTAAATTTGTTGTAAATCCTTTTATATTTTTAATGTGTATTAAAAATGGTGAAAATTTTTGAATGGAAAAACAAGCCTTTAATACAGCTGGAACCTAGTTAGAAATAATTTTCACTTTTTTTGGTTTTAATTGTTTTCTATGTGGATCTCCTCAACACAGTAGATATATATATTTTGTTTCCTTAGATATCTGTCTGTTTTAGAAATGAAATTTTTTTCAAGTGTAAATTGGTTTTTGGATTGGGAAAATAAGTCAACCCTTATATTTTGGATTGGCTCTTGCAAGACTTTGTAATGTACATTTTGCATGAAAGAAATCGCCTCCTATTCTCCCCATTCCCAACTATTTTTTGACTAAGTTATACTTGGATTGGAAATATTATGAAGAAATAATTTGTGATTTTGCAGACAGTGTGATAGATAATTTAGAAAGAAAAAAGTCAGACAACTGATTAATGCTCTAAAATTAAGATATAGCTAAATGCTGAATATCTCCTGGATTTGCATTAATTCTGTTTATATTAGACTAAGCTTAGTACTAATTATATTAGCAGCAGTAAGTCTGAAATTCAAATATATAGTAATGTGGGGCAAGTCAATGACTTATCAGAACAGGAGTAATTAGGTAAGTAATTAATCGGACCGTGCTTGAGGTTTTTTTTTCAGTCAAGGTGTTTAAACTAAATATGCTGTTCTTTATCCCATGACAACAAATTGTTCACAGAATGTATATGCTACATTCTGCACTGACATATGGCTTCTACCTCATGCCATTAATTAAGTGGTTAATATCCACAGTTAATTAAATACTTTTGGTACACTATCCCCTCTAAGTCAATGAGCAGAACTGGATATAATTTGAAGATTCAGTGATTTCTCCTCTGTGTTTGAATTTTCCTCTGAAGTAGGCAGAGATACTTGGGTTAAGAGGCTGAAGTTTTGTTGAACTTCCCCCATTTTTTGTGTTAAAGTACCATGACATGTAATTTAGAGTGAGGCATTTGTGCATTTTAAGGATTCAAAAATTATTGCCAAAGACATGTTATTTGAGATCCATTTAGCAGTAGGTCTTATTACCTGAAAGATTTAAGAGTAAATTTTAAAATTAGAGTCCTAACAATGTATTTAGATTAGATTTAATATGACAGTTATTTGTTCTGCTAACAAAGGTCCCATGGCCTATGAAAAACATTAATTGAGGATTAGAACAGATGTAGTAAATTTAGAAATCTTTGATGAAAACATTGCAAAGCATCATCATTTGTCATTTGTGATTACTGCAAATATACTAACATCATTGTGACCATCTACTAACAAATCCAGCAGATTTTATTCAATTCAGAACAGTATGTTCTAGGGCTACAGCCAGCCAAATCAATTGAGCTTTTTTAGACAGTGTTTAAATTATGGCCATTTCAGATCTGTTTGTAGGTGCTCTTACTGCAGACGTACTGTCACTTTCCTGGTCTGCAAATGGAATAGGTAACTGTGCACTGACTTGGAGATCAGGTACATCAAGTGATGCCTCCCTGCAAAATAAAGGTATCTCAAAACAGACATTTCAGTCTCTTCTGGAAGCCTCCAGTGAGAAGGTGTTTATATATTTGCACATGCAAAGTGACTGTATTGCTCAACTGAAGCGGTCATATGCAGAAAGTTGCTACAACTTCCTTGCTCAGCCTGGGAAGTCCCACTTCCCTGCCTCAGTGACATCCTCTGTGCTCTGCGGAACACAATTAAACCCTGGGGGAGCTATCTGTGGTGTGTAGTTCATAATTTTCTATTAAGTATCTGCTGGGGACAGCCTCTGCCTGTGCTAATTGACAAGGTAAGGCCAAATAGAACTGTTGGTGGTGTCCCATTTTGGACTGTGCTAAACTGATTCCCTGTGCTCCTGTTCTCATTTCTTTGGACAATGTGATTTATGATGCAACTTGCTCAGGAGAGGGTGAAAAATTTGATCTCTGACGCTAATCAGTGAAGGATGCCTTGGAAGGAAAGAGGCAGTGAAGGCTGCTGGAGAACAGTTTGACTGACTACATCTCTTCCAAAAGATCTTTTCATGGAAGACTGGGAAATGGAAGGGGTGGGGCCAGTGACTTTCTTCTCTGTGTGTATGTGCAATTGTTTCAGTTGATTGGCTTTTTCGAGAGATGACAGTCAGTATGAAGAAGGATCTGCTTTGCCAGCACCGTCGTGTTCTGTTTCTCTTTTAGTATTTTAGGGAGATAAGAGAAGAGCAGACTTCATGGTTATTCTGCTCTGTCTATCCAGCCAAACTTGTTCTCTGCTTTCTGCCTCAAATGAAGAGAAGCCCTCTTTGTCTCTGCTGGTCAGTTAATGCTTCAGTGATACCCTGTCCTATTATTCTCCTACTATTCCTGCCAATTTCAGGCTCATCAATTTTTTTCTGATGACAGGAGAATTCCCTAGTGTGCTGCAAGGAACTGGACAGGCAGTACACATGGTCTTGCCTTGAGGGCTGTAATGTAGCCTTGTAGTAGGATCTAGTAAGGATGTATTATTATAAGTCCTTAGCATGTTTATTTCACTTTTCATTCACATTCCTTCCAATCTTTTGATATTTAGCCTTGGGGCAGATGTACCCAAGGATGCAACTTTACATTGAATTAATGGGTATCTCTTTGCTGGTTAAGAAGTTAACAAAAAAGAAGTAGGTGTCACTATTTTGCTTATGGTGGGAATTTGACAACGCACTGAACCAAGCACAACACACTTCCAGAATCTTAACTAGTTTGATTGCACCATCGACACTGTTATTTCGACAGTCCCGCTCTCCGGCATCTGGCATAATTGGAAGCAGCAGCCAGCAGGTATCAGATGTCAGTATGAATTGTCTCCTGCTGCGTGAGCACTGACTATGAAATTGATTTGCTGTCTTTTTTACACAGTTTTGTAATGAAAGTAATGTAAAGTCCCAAACAGACAAATTCTGCATTTGTGTACATACAGTTAAAATAGGCATATGTCTGAAAATTCGAGAGGGGGACATATATCAACAGAAAAGCAGTATGGCACCATCAGGCCATGTTTCCTCACAGGTGGTTGTGGTGGCAGTCCCTGCTATGTTTCTGAGCTAAATCAATAGCTGGAAACCAATTTCTTTTGGGTACTTGTATGGATCAAAAGCATAAAACATGAGAATGAAGAACTCTTCAGTGAGTGAATTTTATCTCTGTACTTGACTCACCGGTGTTAATAAGGCAAGCGAAAAAGACTTTGGAAACCAAGTTTTCAACCTGGAGCAAATTTTTCTCTTATTTGTCATCAGGATGATCAAGGTCCCTAAGATGAAAAAAATTGGCCTGAACAAAGTCATTGGTAAATTTCTGTGGATTTACTATTGCCAGGATGTTGCCTTAGGGCACGTCAGATATAAACAACTATCAGTGGTTCAAGATGCTGTTGTGCAAACAATTTCATGTGTATAAAGGTAATGTTTCGGTGACTGGAATCGTGACTACCAGTTTGAAGAACTATAAGGGAGGATTAGACCAGGTATAAAAGAGGTGCTATCATCCCAAGCCTTGAGAAAAGCCTTTGAGCACTTCTTAGGGATTGCTGACATCTAGATGATGGCAGTAGGAGCATAGGATGCTGGTCTTCATTGGCAAGAACTGGTGCCTTTTCTTAAGCAGAGTTACAAGTAGCTACTAAACAACTCTGTTTATGGGTCTCTTCCTCCGTTTGATGCAATACTTGGCTTTGAAACCAGAAGGCTTAATCAGCTCCTACTGTAATCTAATTATTCAAGATTTTTGAAAGAGAGAATTGCAGCAAATTCCTGTCCTAAGAAGTCAGGGTCAAAAGCCTATTTAGAAAAATCAGCTTGAGCGTTGATTACTGAGTGTGGCTGCCTTTTAGACAAGCACAATGGAGAAAAACACTCCCAACATCTCGTTCAATGAGATCCAAGACCAGTGTTTAATTGTGTTTTTGCTCTGACACCCAGTTGCATAGCAATAAGGGGGAGCATATGATACAATAATCTATATATAGGATAGGTGGAGCTGAACCTTTGACTTGAGGCCAGCTAGTCTGGTATTCCAATCTTGGTGCTGACATGAAGGCAGCCAGTAACCTTAGGCGGTTTGCTTGAAGTTCTTCCTGAATTTCAGACCCTCTGTTGATGAAAGGACCGGTCTGTAACTGTCTTGGGATTGACAGTTGTCATAACATGATCCAGCAGGCCATTTCCTACACAGCCAGGGCATGGGTGTCCAGAAAAACTTTCCGCCCATTCAGGATAGGCACAAGATAATTTATAGACTGCTCGACTCAGAGAACAGTTTTCCCATAGAAGTAGGAATATACTGCAGGCTTCTTCCCTGCAGAGGGAAACCACCCTGGTTTGAGTCTGACCACAGGAAAAGATAGATGGCAGCCACTTGAGCAGCTGGTCCTCTTTTTCTCCCACAAGGCACAAGCAATGGTGCTATGGCTCATCATGCGGCCTGGACTGCTTCCTTTCCCCAGCCACCTTTTGCCCTAGGTAGCACCTTGTTTTCTCTATTTCTGAGGCTAGGAAATAGAAGCTGATTCCAACAACAAGAAGACAATCAGATGACAGACTCAGGTCCTTTTCCACACAATCAGAATTTCTGTCAGATTTTAAAGCTATGCTTTGACCACAAAGATGAGTTACGATTCCACCTGCAAGAGGGTGTTTTTATATGGATGCTCTCTGCAGCTCACTCCCCAGAGGGATGTGATAGAAAGAAATCCTCCCACCTCTGTGTTGGAGCACTGTGTAGGCTTGCTCAAACAGGATGTTGTGGACTCAGCCAGCCAAATTTGCCATTATATTCTTCCCCCTATTTTCTTGGGAAGATTTCCTAAGTTGTGCAGGTCTCCAACAGCAAGGAGGAAGAAGAGGACTCTATTCTTCTTACTGCAACAGAAAAAAATTGTATGTTGTACTAGAGAAGCTGTTGCCTTACTACTCTGTCATTGAAATTAGAAGAATGGGGACCCAAAACCATTTCCGTTTCTTAGCTAAGGAAGAAAAATCCCATTATTTATTTAAAGGGTGCTGTTACCAGAATCCACAAAATTTTTCATGGTGGTGCACTCATTCGTAAAGAAAAGAATTCCTGCGAGAATGAAATACAAACCTGGATAAATTGAACTGCAGTCTTACAACAATACATTTTATAATGCATTTAACAGACTCTTCCAAACTACGTTCTTCCAGTCTGTTTCCTTCCCTTCATTGTTGTGCTGTGAAGGCAAATGAGTGGTAATGCTGAACATCATGGTTTCCGAGACCCTGCTCCCACTGCTCTGCACAGCGCGTGGTTGTCATTTTACAGTGACTTTTCCTGCTTTCCAATGTTCTCAGACACTTATGAGGATTCAATAACCTGTGTTTTTCAACAATGGTTGAGTAGCTAAATCCAGTATGGTAAGTGAAGTCCCTTCCAGAAGTACCATTTCCTCACTTCTTTCAGGTGACTGTTCAACTTTAGCTTTTTTCTTCAGTTTCTTTCTCTTAAAAGGAATAGGCTAGTTCAGATCTCCTGGATTCTCTTTAAGAGAAATTTCAGGGGGATTAGTGTACGCATCATGGTTAAAATCCTGGCTGCTGTGCTGGAAATGTAGTCTTCAGCTATTGTTTTAGTAGCAGTACAGCTTTTGGAACTGTGTGACTTTTTTTGAATGTTTTACTGTTTCTTTTGTAGTAAGTGTTACAGCATGCACATATAATGTCAAATTCCTCTTAAGAGCACTTGATTTTTAGAGACATGAATATCACACAGAGGGACATGAGAACCGGCTGTTGACTCAGTCTCTCAGTGCCCTTTTGTTTGTGTCTGTGACCTGGTCACATAATACAAAGAGTTTCCTGCTGAACTACATGCAGCTGCCTGGCTGAAAAGCATGTGAGAGCTTTATTTGTCCTGCAGCCTCAGATCTTCTTGGAACAGGCTCTCAGATCCTTCTCAATGTGGAGGTGAGTGATATCACTGTGCAGCCTTCCAAAGGATCCTATCCTCTCTGGAATACACCATCAAGGATCTGCAGGGCATTAAAGCCTGCAATAGCCTGCCACCTATTTTTGTCAAGGAGAGCAAATGTAAGTGGGTAACATAAACTGAGGCTTGACTGGTTCATATCCTTTTTTCTAAAATTATTTTAACAGATTTACACACTCCCATGCTCCTCCCCTGCCCCTGCCCCCCTTGGAATCCCTTACGCTGTTGTGAAAACTACTCAGGCCTGCTTTTCCTTTTTCCCATTTTTTGATGATAGGAAAGACCTAGAGATCTGTATTGATCCATCTGTTTCTGGAGATGGCTGCACCACATTGTACCCCACCTGCAGCATGGTAGGCATGCAGCCTGAGACCAGGAGGAGTCAGAAATGTTTGGGTCATACAATGGCCTGCGTATTCTGAGGCACTGGCAGGCTGGTCAATAGTTTTAATTACAAGCCAAGTGCGCCTTGCTCTGGCACAAGCTCAGGTGCCCAAAAGGCAGTGGTGTATTGCTTGGATGGCACGGATGTTTGGTTGCATATCCTGAAGGTACCTCTGTACCACTGGGTGTCTGACCATACTTCCTGGGGCCCAGGACACCCTGACAGCTGAGCAGAGTCACACTCCTTGGTACAGAGTATCACTGTATGTCCCAGAATAAGAGGAGGCTATAGATATAGACAGAAGGAAACATAAACTCCCTGCCAAATCATAAAAACAATCTACATGCTTCTCAGCAGCCTTAACTGAAAGGATACACTTTTCCAGTACATCTCATTGGCAAGCATTATCTGTTTTCTTAAGTGGGAGCCTGTTTTTGCATCTCACATTCTCCTGAAGTCATCCCTCCCTTTACCATCTCCTGATATGTGGAGTGCCACTCTTCCACCTCTCACATCTTTGGGTTTCTTACATCCCCATTTCAACACCAGCTAGTGATCACATGAGAATGCAATATTAGGAAATTATTTGGTATATTTTTAGCAGGGCTCAAGCTGAAATAGCAATGAGAATGGAGGAGTGCCAGCCACACATGACCAACCAGCTGTCTATGGCCCACATTTTGGAAATCACTGATTCAAGTAGTTGGCAATAGATTATGGAAAGTTTCCCTTTTAGATTGCTAGTTCAAATTGACCCCAAACTATACAAGGTAGGAAGGTCATCTTGGATGTACACAACTTTATGATGTGTGAACAGTCTTCATCCAGTTTCTTTGCCTTTTAATGCAAGAGAAATACTTCAATTGGAAGTAAAATTTGTGATTCTTAGCTACAGGGGCTAAGACATGGGTATGGCTGGAATGGAGAGACTGTGTGGCTGCAGTGTGCTTCTTTCCTACTCTTTGGCACTTGGTCACACTGTGATAAGTGCTGAGCTCTTCTCTATTGTGTAGAGAGAGGAGGAACCATCTAGCAGGTCTAGCTCCATAAATTGTAATGTGACAGCCATGTAACCCCCACATTAAAAATGTGAATCTTCTTCCTTTTCCAACCTCTGTCATGCATATATATTGGCTAGCACTTCTAGTTTATCTCCTTTCCTGTCTTCTTAATCCATGATATTTTAGGAGCCAATAATTCCTTGTCAGCTGGTACCTATTGCTATATATGCATCAAAGGCAGCTGCCTGCTAGAGTTCTGCATGCTTCTGGGGTTATTTAACTACACATATGAGTAGATCTTTCATTCCTTGTATGTCACCCATCTGTGAAATGCCCTGCACCAATTTCAACCAGGCTTGCTTTATCACATTCCCTCCTTGCCCGCCTAGCAACCTGCTCTAGTCTGTTTCCTGTCCCAGCAGGGAAGAGGGGACTAGGTCTCTAATGTAAGTTGCCTGACTTCTTATGGTTTTCAGCTTCATTTCTCTTGCTGACCCTCAGACCATCACTGAGCGTAGCAGAAAGTGAGATCCGGACCCTTCCAGGCCCCAGCATGTGCACAGGGTTGAGTGAAGAATGACTTCTATGTGCTCACCACCCCCAAATCCTGAGACCGAATATCAGCCAGGTCTGCTTAGGAGAACAAGATCCTATTCCCCACACGATATGGGGAAGCAACCAGAGAATCCTAGCAGGTACCCTACTAGGGCTGCTCCATCCCATTGGGAGATTTGATCTTCCTCGTAGATCTGAAGCCTTTGCCAAACTCCCTGATCTGCATTGCCTGTCAAGGAGGTGACAGGCACCATGCACCAGCTGTGATGGATGTAGTGGAACTAAGTGCTATGTGTTTTGATTAGACCACTTTGAGTCCACAGAAAAGCCCCCCAAAACCTCCAGTGAGGCTATTTATTTTAGTTTTTTAGGAATGCATTTTGTAAATCACTCAGGTGATGGCAAGTTTTTGTATTTGTATGGCAAATTTATGTTGTGCTATTAGTATCAAGGAAATCCAATTGAGTCTGTAGATTTTAGATTCCCAACCTCTAAGCAGAATGCAATTTTTTTAAGGGGTGTGAAATTACCTCTTCATCTCCATGAGCTGTAAGCTCTGTTGAATGAAAATGTCCTCTGTAGAGACACAGGAGATGTGAGGAGTGGGAACTGCCATTCATCTCAGTCAGTGATGCCTCCGTTCCCAACCCCTTGTCAGTGCCTGGGATACTGTGCTAAGCACTGACCCAGTACATTTCCAGTCTTGCACTTTGTGTTTTTCAGAAGGTACTAGGAAGGTGGAAAGGGCTGCCCTATTGATGGCTCCCATAAGGAATGGCAGTCACCATCCTCTAGAGATGGGTCTCAGGGCAAGGGTTGCCCAGACCTCACTGAGGACAAAGAGGAGGCAGGGAGGAAAAGGAGGAGTTTGTTTACTTGCCTTGGACCTTCTTAGGACTGGGAATATGTCTGTGTTACTCCAAGTCTTGTCCCTTTTCTCCCCCTCTGCCATCCCATTACCCCTTTCCCAGACTTCCCCTGCCTTCCTACACAGATCTAAACTTCTCCCCCATCCCTGCCATACGTGCTATTTATTTAGCTTCAGTGCAAACTGAGCTTTCTGCTCTGTTGGTTTGATGTCTATCAAACTGCAAGCTCCTTTGACAGAGGCAGACCATGACAACATGCTTCGCTCCTCTTCCCGTTTTTTCCATGCTTTCTGCCGGCGGTCAGGTTTGAACTGACATTGGCTGGTTGTAGGTCAGGTTCAAAAGCATCAAGCACTGTCTGAACATCCCCTCGAGCTATCAGCTCATGTGAAAACGAGTAGTCTAGGAAACCTCTGTGACTGTACAGAATAATCCGCTTTATGATTGAGCTCCTAGGGTTGGCAGACTTCTCATTTAATATGGGGTTTCCCTTATTTTAGCTTGAAATCCTGCATCCTATGGTAAAGGACAGGCGTAATAACTTTCCTGTCTCCTGGTCTTTTTTTTTTAAATGTAAATCATGTCAATTTTTAGTGTGAAATATGGAAAATAGTTCCACCTTACCCTTTTTCTCACAGTTTCCTTGGTTGTCTGAAAGCTGCTACCTTGCCCGGCAAGTAGAAGTGGTTATAAGGTGGCAAGAGGGAAGTGTGTGTACATGAAAGATAAATGGGGAACAGCACAGAGAAATGCTGTGGCAGTGCAGTGGGAACATCCCATATTTTTAAAATGCCGATTTTAAGAATACTGATTCCTATTTTATTTCTCAAAAATTAATGGATGCAACAGAACATCTTGTGGATGTGTTAAGTGATTAAGACCCAAATGTGGAGGGACAGACAAGAGCTATAGATACAGTGTGTAGCCAATGAAACTGGCTCCCTGCTCTCCCCAGTTTGTTCTACAGTCTTCTTAGGAGCCACTTACATAAATATTCCCAAATCTGATGCACACAACCTACACTGCTGCCCACAAAGTTCCTAACCTTTGTGAGCATGAGAATTTTAAAGCCTTTGTAGAGCTGAATATTTAAACAAAGAAGAGCTTCTCTGCTGTAATTGTGGGGGAAAGATTGTTCTGTTTGAGTCAGGGCACACATCTTTAGCCTGTTTAATTCAGCATCAGCTTGAATGAGACTCTATTAATTGACAGCTGCTTGATTTTTTTTTTTTAATAGAACTTGTGGGGTAAAGGGAAATGATGGTCAGTGGCTTAGAATTCATAAAACCCAGCTCCTGGGTGTTTTCAGTATGCAGCACTCATAAGCCATCCCTTGATGAATATGGCCTGAAGTGATGCAGGCAACTTACTGTAATTTTTGCTGTGCTCTGTTTGGATTTATTTCCTAGTCAGTCAGGTGGGACACGCTGTAGATTAAGACTTAGCACATGCATTTTGAATCTGTAGACTAGTACTTAAGCTGAAATAGGAATCCTTTATGTTTCAGAGAAGAAATGGCCTGAATTGCCAGAAATAACCATAATAACAAACTGCTTGTTTCCTGAGTCAGGCACATAGTGCAAACAGCCTTAGTCTCGGTGCACCCTGATTTTAATGAAAATAACAGGGATGGGAAACTGTCCAAGAAGAGTTTGTTCCCTTGGCTTGTCTGATATTCTTTTTAAAACTGTCTGCTACTATGAAGAAAGATAATTACAGAACCATTTAAAAGTGTGGGTCTTCTGAAGAGGAAAGTGGATGGGGTTGTATGTAAACATGGAGCTATAAACAGCACTTAGGCAAACCAAAAAAGCATGTGGATGCTGAAATTTCTGTTTGCTAGGATGTTTTTGGGTGACTCTCCTAATTTTGTTAAACCTGATATATAGAATAGGACTTTCCTGCTGACAGTCCCTCCCTTGCTTGTGTGTCTCTTTCAGACATCCTCCTCCTGTATCCTCCTTCATCCTGTCATTTGCTTCACAAGGAGTGCTCAGGGTGCTCTGTTCAGATCAGCAGCTTGGGTGGGTTTGGAGAAGTCTGCCAGCCTTCTGTAGAAGAGCTCACATCAGACACTTTCATTGCATTTCTCTCTTCAAAGTCCCCACCTTACAAGAAAGTTCGCTCTGACTCTGAGCCTTTCCTTTCTCTCCAGGACCTTCTGCTTCCCTGTTTCATATTTCACACAGGCTGTGAGACTTCCTTCTTTGAAGTACCAAAATGTCTATAGTGGTCTGCTTAGAAAGGCTTGTGAAGACACTAAAAAAGTGCAGGTATAACTATTCAGGCCTTAGTCTCTGCTGACAAATGTACAGCCTAAAATTGTGGCAGCAATGATGGAGACGTGAGCAGTAATGCAGAGGTGTGATGTCAGGTGTGTTTATCACTGTGGGGTAAGGGCTGTGTGTCAAAGCACCACTCAAACCCAGCAGAAGCAGGGCAGACCTACCTGCATTCCTTAAGCAGCCTAAGACTTGCTAAGTGTCCACTTTGTTATGAGGAGATCTTGACTTCACTTGGTTTCTGCCAGCTTGAGACAGGAGTTTTTACTTGCCCTGTGGCATACTGTAGCAAACAATAAGTCTGATTCCCCATGAACATGAGTTTGTGCCAGGCAAACACATCCCACAGGCTCCCATGACAAAAGTGGTGGCTCATGTTGACTGAGAGCGAGGGAGAGAGGAACCCCAGGAACGAACCCTCCTGTCAGCCGTCCTGTCAATTGTGATCGGTCAGCTGCTGCTCATGATGAAACCAGTCTTTGGGAGATTTCATTCTGCATGGCTGGCCAGCTGGTATGTGTTTCTGTCTAGGGTCTGACAGCCCTGGCCCTCATTTGAGGAGGGAGGGCCCTCCTCAAATGTTTGTTCTGTATCAGGCTTCAAATAGTTTGGCATCTGTTGGTTTGTGTTGTCTGCTCGACCATTTGTTGCACTAGCGAGCTTCCTTCTAATCACAGCTCCTAAACAGTCTGTTCCCCTGAATGGTTTCTGCTCTAAAAAGTTAAAGTAGATGTGTGTTGGCTGTAAACACCTGAACCTGCTCTGGTTGGAGAGGTGAGGATATCTGCACACAGGAGATTGAAACTGCTATGAGACATTGCTTCTGATTAACTGTTTGGTCACACTACAATTTCTTACCACCAGGGCATGTTAGTGATGAAAAGTACAAGTTGTGTAATCCATACTTCCACCGCTTTGCAGACAGCAGAGCTGATAGTCAGAAAAGACTGGTAGTGATTATATCTGCAGCAGTGATTCACAGCCCAGTATTATAGTTTCTGCAATTTGCTTGAGTTTGTACAACCCAAATATCAGATAAAATTACAATTTACATTTTCCATGGAATGCTGTCTCAAGAACGTATTGATTTATACTGCATCAGATTACTCAGGGGTTGGAGAAAGCCAAAAGGAAAATTTGACTTTTTTCCTGCTGACATTTGAAAAACAGGATTACACATCTTCACACCTAGCCCTGTGTAACCTTCAGCAACCAGCCTTGGAAAGTTGCTTAAGAATTACAATTTTTTAAGCTTTCCTCAAACAGTTAAGAACTCTTTTCAAATCTGTTGAAAGCAAGGATTAGTCTTTTCCTGCCACCTTTGCTGCAAGCACTATGCAGAGTGAGGTGGGGGAAAAGATGGAAAATTCACCCTTTGGGTTCAGCATCACCATCTCTGCCTCAGATGGATTCAGGTTTGCTCATTTGCATCCCTAGACTCCTGGATGACCAAACCTGACTAGAAAAGCTGCCATCTTTAGTGTAAGAGAGCTGCCTGGAGAAGTGAACCCCCTGCTCACTGGGGGTTTCTTAGATTTGGATGTGGTTAGTCATGCTTTGCCCTCTCTACTGGTACTATCTGTTGTAGTGCTTGGTCTGTGCCACATTGATGGGAAAGTGGTCCTGCCATTGCACAGCCTGCTGCTCCCACCCCCTCAGTGGTACTCAGTGTGGTTAATGCTACAGAAACTAGACTTTCAGTGTTTGATTTTTTTAATGATTTTTATTCAGTATTCATTTGCCCTTACTCTCTCTCAAATGAAACAGTTTCCAGGAGAACAAATTAAACTGAGCCATTAAAAATGCCTTAATGTTAAGGCACCTGCTTGAATGTATCCAATTTTCAGAGGAACTGAGCCTCTGTGTTCCCCAAGAAACACAGTTTTGAAGCAGTGAAGTCCCTGGGCAACAGCAGTGCTCAGTAACTCCCCAAAATCAGGTCACTCTTGGTTGTATGCCTAGTTTAGTCATCGGATTTTGGCCTTGAATCTAACATGTGTGTGGAGATGAGTGGGGAGGGGGAAGCTGAGATGTATTTTTTTTTTAACTTCTCAGCTGCTTTGCTTAGAAGCCACAGACTGCTCTTTGTAAGCGTGCAGCTGTGGCTAGTCCGTCACACAGTATTTTATTTTAGGATGAGACAAGCACCGAGTCAACGTCGCTCCTATTGTTACTTGTCTGTCACCCTGTGTTAGCAGAATTCAATGCACGCAGTGTTCACCAAGGAGATGTGGCATTAGAGACGCATATGCAGATGAAGGCTCTCCAGATGTGTTACACTGAAAAGTTCAGGGCCCAGAGCATGCAGCAGTTACTTTTTCTCCCCTTGGAATCTGTATAATTCGATGAGGCACCACAGACTCGATAATCTCAAAAGAAGTAATAGCCTTTGCCACAGCAGGTCACTCTCTGATGCAATGGGAGGAGACATCTTTGCAGTGCTGCGCCAGGAGTTATGCAATCTAAAATGTCAACTTGAAACATGTCCAAGCAGTACTCAAGAAATAGCTGCAGCACTGAACACTCAGGTGCTAGAGATGCTTGAATACTCAGAGAGTGTGGAGGCTCAGCAAAATTACTTTTGTTGTGCCTGAGAAAACAATGTGACTTGAAGAAATTGAGCTATTGAGAGATTCAATTTGCAAGGAAGGAGATGGAAATTACCTAATTGTTTCAATGTACTAGAAGAGGAATCTATTTCTTGGTAGAGAGAACTCTTTTCTTCTTGTAATTGTGTTGTTAAGTCCCAAATCTCTCTTCAAGGAGGGATGCCATGGGTCTATCTGGGATCAGTGAACTTTCTGCTCACTTCTCAATGTTATTGTGGGGTACATATGCCATCTTTCAAGAAGGATGGTGATGTGTGGGTTCTTGCAGCATTAATCTCGTGTCCTATCTTGCTTCCCAGTTTCACCTCCTGTTCTGGTTTGAAAGCAAAACCAGTGAGACACTCCAAGTCAGAAATACAATTTATTAGGAAAAGGGAAAAAGAACTAAATACATCCAGTAATACCAAAGAAGAACCACTGACAGAGTCAGAATACAACCTGACACCCTACTAGTTAGGGTGGTGGTAGCAGTCCAGATTGGAATGGCTGCAGTCCTCCTGGAGTGGCAGATGTGGTTCTGTCGGAGCAGTGATCCTGTAGAAACGATCTGGTAGCTCTTTGTCCTCTGGAAAAAAACAGATTATATTCAGTGAGGAATGTGTGGCTCCTCCCTCTGGGCGGAGCATCCCACAATGGGATGGTGTAATTTTTATCAGTCATGCAGTGACCTTGAATAGGCCAATAACAGCAGATGTCTCCCTGGGGGGTGGAGATAAAGAAAACTGCCCAGTTAAGAGAAGTTAACTGCCACACCTTTGACAGATGGTAATTGAATACATCTTGAGTTTCAACCTGGGACACCTCCTTAGCATACTCCATTGCAAGAACCAAGCATTGGAAGCCTGTAAGAAGAATTATTTTGGGGTAAGGTTGGATTGTAATGAGCCCAGATCTGGTGCTCTCATAATATCAGTCTCAGTTTTGCAGCACAGGCATTTTCCTGGCTACAAAGGATTTGGCAGGCTAATGAAATTGCTCCATGGGGAAAAATGTTTTTGTGATACTTGCTTCTGTATACCAGATATTACAGCAACATGTCTCACTAGAGTAACTCTATTCAAATATTTCATCTCAGGAGTTTGTTACCCTTCACCAGTTCTTTTGCAGGGTGCACAGAACTACAGGCAACATTGCATTGCTAGAGAGGAAGGCATGGACAAAAGTCACTGTAAAGTCAGCAAAAGCCAAGAATTAAATAATCCCAAGCTAATGTGGATACAGTTGGCTCAGAAAACTGGAGGAAAAGCCTCAAAAAGCCCGGATTATGGGAGCCATTTAGGAGGTGTAATGGTGAGCCCCAAATATTGTGCAATGAATCTTAAAAATAGTCACCAATTGTGTCTGCTACTTCCTACACTGCTACCTCATTCTTGGTAATAGCCATAGCAGAAAGTCTGATTTTCCTTGGCTTATTCACAGAAAAATCAGGGAAAGGGGCTTCAGCCTGCTCCTGACAGTCTTGCAGCCCAGAGACTTGCCCATCTTTGGAGGATGTCTGTGTAGCATTGTCTCACATTCAACAGCTCCTTTTCCAAGCTTATTTAAGAACTTAAGGGAACTCAAGCTATGACGAACCAATTACTAAAGAGGATTTCTGGAGATGGTAGATGGCGGAGGAGGAAGACCATCCAGGATAGTTTATGCCATTCACAGATGGGTATGTGAATCAGTCTGTGGTGCTGCATGGTGTAGGACAGGCAGAGGGAGGTCTCCTAATGTTCTTCTACACATTACATTATTTGTTCTTCCAAACTTCCTGCCGCAGGAACTTGGCTAATTAAACATGCCAGAGTAGAGATAGGTTGGATCTTTGGCAGACAGGTGCTCACCAACACAAATGACTTGAAGAGAACGTGAGGGGAAAAGAGAGGTGAAAGCCACTAGTCCATAAATGTGATGTGCCTCTTCCCCCATGATGAGTTATAAAGGGATGCACTACGTGGGGATTGGACTGCAGGTAACAGGCTGGGTGACAAGGGGCTCTGTGTGGAAGGACATAAAAAGACATGAAGTGACATTTAATTCCTCCACTTTTCTTAGCTGTTTTCATTATCCAAAGTGAACCTGAGAGATTCAAAACTCTGGTGGATACTTTTTTTGACTTTGTAATTCAGAGAGTGAATTACAAAGTAGAGATAATAATACATATGATTTTTAATGCCAATTGATTGGCAACTCACAGTAGCTAAGCTTTTTGAATGATTAGTCTGTAAATTCATTGTCTAAATTTGTTTTCAGACACAATCCCTGAGGCGATTAGAAACACGGGAATAAATTCATAGTTAGAATGACCTATTTGCAAATAATTTCTTTAAATTAAAAAATGGAGCTGATTTGAAGAGAAAACAACTCTCCTGTAGTGAATTATTTGCTCATATCTGTTTCTGAGGTTTCTCATCTCCTTCCATAGATTTCTAAGCCTTTATGCATGAGTCACTAGCAATATGATGAAACAAGGGATTTGCATTAAATAAAAATTTTCTCCATCTTTTTAAGACACATTTCATCGCTTCTGTGCTTCTATCTTTTCTCTCTACAGCAAATCAGAATAGAAAAAAATATGTATAGACTATATACCTAATGATATCCTGTGCAGTTGTTTGTTCCCACCAGACATCCATATTATTCATACTGTTATTTGTGAAGCTGTTACTGATCAAGAGATTTTTTTTTCATCAGCAACTTGTACACTGTTTTAGGGACATGTTTTGGAGAGTTTGCTTTCTATGGCAAGGTTCCTCATCAGCAGATCTTTTTAAAAATTATAATGTGTGATTTTTATTCTTTGCCAAAGTATCTTTTTTTTCATAGAAGACTGACAGTAACTCAGTCTCCAGTTATCTGTTTATATGGTTTCTAACTGCATTACTTTCATAATGATATGCTGTATGTGCTGTGCATGGATCCAAAAATACAACAATACAAAAAATTAGAGAAAGATGATGTTTGATTTAAGAGACCTACTATTTTTATCACACTCTGCTACTGGCATACCAGGAATGCAGTTTTAACCAGGCGTTCCACTGCTATCAATATCTTTTAGATAAGCTTTAAATAACCACTGGAAAAACACTCTGGACAGCTTTATGAAGATAATAACAGCAATTAAATCATGATTCTTTGGGGAGAAACCCTTAGCAAACCGCAGATGAAAATTCCTCCATGAGATCTCCTCAGCTGCATGTGCAGAGGCAGAGAAACCCACCACACGGGCAGGATCAATGGGGCCCCTTGTTGGGCTGCAGCTGGCATCACACCCCAGCAGGTGTGCAGGATTTGGGCCATGTGCCTCTGTCAGATCCCCGTGCTCCTGCCTGCCCCTCGCCCCATGCTTCTGGCAGCTGGAGGGGGCTGCCCCGCTTCTCCCCCTGGCACCCAGCAGCTGTGCGAGGGCTGCAAGGAGCCCCACTCCCCCCGCACAATAGGATTGCTCTTTATGGCAAAGGCAGAGCCTGGCTGCTTGGGCGTGGGCAGTATCCATGTGCCAAATGCTCTGGGCTGGGGCTTGGGAATGCCCCTGAATCCAGCCAAACAGTGTACAGAGCTGTCCCCAGGTACTGCCTTGCTGAGTGCCAGGGTGGTTTTTTTGCATAGTTTCTTTCACTCAGGGATGGATTGCAAGTCAAACAGCTAGAAATGCCCCACTGCAGTGGTCCACCACTTGTTTTCTGGTGGATTATGCTGGGTTTAAGGCATGAGCAGCTCTGACTTGTAGGCTTGAGGACTCTGCAGTGGGACCCACAGCTTTGCAGGAGGCTTTTTCTTCACAAAATGTGAGGATGGGCACGGATGTTTAGTGCCTTCGGGTTTTCTCCCTCTATCGTGTTAGAAGGGCTGCCCCCTACTCAGAGCTAATAGCAGCAAATATGTGGTAGCTCCACCCTAGTGACAGAGAAGGGGCTAGCCACAGGAGTCTATGCTAGCACTGGCTGGCACAATGGCTGTGAGACAGGCAACATCCCCTTACCCTCCACGCACAATCCCAGTGGAAGAGTGTTGCTGTGAACAACAGGTGCTGCTTATATCCTAGAATGCCTGTTGGACTGACAGTGATGAGGCATGGTGGAGCTCTGTCTTGGCCTGGGACTAACAACCTGAGCACTTTACCTCTGGTGAAGTACTTGGCACTGTTCCTCCAGGCATGGGTGAATCCTGTCATTTGCTCTTTATTCTCCCTAGAACAGCAGTGGAAGAGGGATTCACTGTCTGACTAATCCCCCAGGTTTCTTAGTCTCTGGGTCCCCTGCTATCCCTTGCAGCCACAAGTTGAGTCCCAAGTCCAATCCACACTTCTCTTTGGAGACTTCCAAATGTGTGACCTGCTGGCAAAACTCGATGGCCCCTGTTGGCTTGGCACACCCTGGGCAGTAGCAGGGTCCCCCTTGGTGTCAATGTCCTACTGTTCTCCAGCATTTTATTGAGAGGTGCTGCCTATTCCAGCCAGCAGCCCAGGCTGCAGAGCACTTTGTCATTGCTGCCAGTCAGTAGCTAATGAATGGTTGGAATTTGCACAGAGAGCAAGTGACAGCACTGGGAATGAACCCCTGGCTTTTCCTGCTCTGGACACTGCAGCCCCACAGAAACAGGGTGAACAATGGCAAGTTGCAATCTTGTTTCAGGCCTTATGTGAACACTGAGATGCCGTGGAAACGTAGAAAGAGAGTGTGTGAACCACAACAGCTTTAGTAGAGAAAGAGGAGAGAACATCATGAGCAGAGTGGGAATACCCCAAAAGCATGAATAGCTGTTCCTGGTGGGTACAGTTACCTAAGTCATTGCTTCATTTATATTCTTCCCCATACCTAGCTGAGTGCTCACCACTTCATGGTGGCCTCCCAAATGTCCTAAGAGTTGTCACTTTGCTAGCTTCTTCCAGGAATAAATAATCCAAGCAGCTAACATGGATTTGTGGCTATCTGAGGACTGCTATTTTTGTGGGAAAAATCTCAGCATTATGCATGTAGATAGCAAGTCAGCAGTGAAGCCAAAGTGAGGAATAATGGTGCCTTTAGAGCTTCTTTTCCAAATGCCTGCCATTAGGGTTTTAAGTTCTGAAAGGAGCTTATTGCTTTCAGGCACGACTGTTTTACCCCAAGAAAACTGGAAAAAGGAGGAAGAAAGAAGAGGGAGGGGAGAGGAAAAAAAGGAGTCTTGTATTGTATAAAAACAATTGAGACAGTAGAAAGTGGAATTGGTTACTAATGATCTGTGGCTAAGAAAGCATTAAACACATTCAGACTTCAGCCTCTGTGATGATAATACTCAGTGGGTGAGAGGAAGGCAACGTGAATGTCAGCGAAGTAGGAAAGAGCTATAGTCCTGCTGCAGCGTGGTGTGACTGCCACCCTGGTTTCGGCGCTCAGCCGGAGCCTGGCTGCCTCATGCCCACTGGGTACCAGGGATGTGGGCCTACATCAGTGATTAGCAACTGCTTTCCTGCCTGCTCCTTGTGGGAAAGCAAACAAACAAGTTTTTGTCTAATATCTGTTCGTTTCCTCTGCACTCCTGCCGAGACTTCGTGTGAAAGTGTGTTGTAAGGAGCCTCATTTCAGCAGGGAAGAGTAGGTGTTACTGCTGCAGAAGCTCCTGGATAAAATTCTATGGCTTGCGTTTCACAGGGGGTCAGGCTATGTGATTGTTGTAGCGGTTCTTGCTGCCCTTAAGATCCACGTCATTGTCTGCTTCAGCAGGGCTGGCTTACAGCCTAGGGGCTGTAACACAGGGGTTTTTTGGTGAAATGCTGACATTTTGGTCATCCTACTGCCTGTGACTTTAATTTATGCTGCTCAGAAGAGTCTGTCTTATGCACTGGGTTCATATGAGCTGCTTTATTTAAATATTTTTTAAAATATTTTTGATGACAATACTTTTGTGGCCACAGCCTCTGTGGATACAGAACATCTGTGACATGGGTCTTTGTACTTCATGTCTGTGGGACGTGTCCCTCATCCTCTCAGTAGACCCTTTTCCCTGTATAGCTCTTCTGAGTAATCTGTCCTAAGAGTGTCCCTGCCCTATCCCAATGTCCCTGCACTGCTCACCCCTGCAGCCAATAGCAGGGCAGTGGGAAGAGGAATCTTTCTGAGGTCTTTATGTTTCCTGCCTGCAAATGTGTCAGTCAGCAGTGAGGAAGGTGAAGGCAGGGGTGTCTGCTTTCCCAGCTCTGCAGACAGGCATAGCTGCCCTGGTGTTGCACAGGGATAAGTGCAAAATCTGGCTCACAATTCCATGTCAGCCACTGCATCCTCAGGTAGGAGAAAAACTCATGAATAGGTCCCAGTAACACTTCACAGTTCACACAGTGAGGTGCTGCCAGACAGACAGGTTTTGTGTCAAAACCTCAATCCAGTCCCAAAAACTGAGAACATCTGGATGATTTCCTGACGAGGGCTCAACCCTGCAAGGTGGCCAGGCTGGCTGTATTTCATGAGCCAAAAGTGAAAGAATACAGTGGTTAGGTAAACAGATTCCATTTGAAGATTCTCATTTTATTATTTTGCTAAAATGTCCTCTAGTTTGATGATTTCAGGCACAGGCTGAAATTGTTTATTTGCTCTGCTGCTAAACTGTGATTTCTGAAATCACTCCCTGTTGGGCCTTTTATAATTCTCAGCTTCCCTAATAACCTTAATTTTCTGTCACAATTTTCTTTTCCAGTGTTAACACCTGCTGTTTTATTCCTCTTTGTAAACTGGAAACTCTTATGGCAAGTCTCTCTTTAGTAAAGTGGTTATGGTGAACTGACATGTCCTAATAAAATCCTGTGCTCATATGGAGCTCAGATACTGAGGAAATTTGAAAGATGTGTGAAACACTTTTCTATTAAAACAATGAAAAATCATTCATCTTCAGTAATATTGTATAGGAAATTTAACAGTAAAAAATGGTATGGTCATTCCAGTCAGACTACAGCTTTTGACCTTGCTTGTATATCTGAATTATTAAGGAAGAAAATGAAGAATCCATTATATACTATTTTAAATGTAATTAATATAAAATTTTTTTAATTTTTTACATGTGATAAATAATACAACTATATGACCCAGTAGACAGTGGCCTGTTCTTCATTCACTAGGAAAGCACTTTTGCTGGGAAATCTTCTTCTTATACAGTCTCAGATATGTGAGGTCTAGCTGTGCTAGTTGTCACCATCACACCAGAACAAAAATTTGGTTTTCTTTAACAGACCTGACATTTTTTGTGTTGCAGATAAAACCAACCTCAGCTTATGTACCATACTACGTTTCTGCATGAAATTGTCACCATCTTGGTCTCATTTGCTCCTGTTTAAATGTAGTGACAACTGCCTGACAGTCCCAGGCATCACTCAGTTTACAGTGAGGATGCATCAGTCAGAACTGGCTCCCAAGATGGAATACTGCATCAGTGTAAATCTTGGCATGACATCAGTGGCATGACTCTGGATCTTAATCAGTGGGTGTTAGAGGGCATTTCCTTCTTCTTTGGAGAGTTGTTCCAGTCTTCAACAGAAGTTCAGTCCTATAGGGCACTTGTTTAACTCCTTTTGCTAGCTCTGAGTGGGGAAAATTATTTCCTTTAGACAGGGATTTTATCTGGAGTGGATTCTCTCTTCCAGTTGTTTTGTATCGTAACCAGTAGCGGAAGAGACTTCCCATGACATCTTCCATAATAGAAAGATGATACAAGAAACTGGTGTGCAGAGGATAATGCAAAAACAAGACATAATGAAAGTAGTCTTTGTCCAGGACGAAAGTCGCTTGTCTCCAAGCAGGCACCTGGAAATAGCTACCTTCAGCAAAGTTCAAATACTCTTACTTCATGTGCCTTTTCTTCATGTTCGCAGGTCCATCATTGATGTGCATACATTACTTGTGATATAAGAATTTACAATGTTTTATGGCTCATCTTTTTATCATTTGTTTCTACCTTTGCCATTTCTGTTCTAAACTGAAGCCAATATGTTATAATGACTTTGAATTTGTGCAAAGAAGGAGCAGGAAGCTATGACTGGTCTAGTACTTTGCTCAAGTGAATTTCCCTGTTATGAACTGACTCCTAAGAGTGTAATCAACCCAGTCATGATGTAGGCTGAATGTGTACAATTAATTATTTGTACCAGTATACCCAAGAAGTCCAATTCAAGAGCTGTGGACCTGAAGACATAGATACAGAACAACATGAAGTCGTTGCTCTACAAAGCAAACTCTTTAGATATCAAACAAGCTATGCTAAGTGGTACAGATCCCTGTTCTGAGGTAATCTCTTTTTATTTAAGTTTAGCTCTTATAAGCTTTATTTGACACTTTCTGCTCCTTGCAGTGGATGGACAGTGAACAGTAATTTCCTATCCACTGACTCCACACCATCACAAATTTTCAGAACTGTATAAACAACACCATAGTTTATCATAGTTGGTCTTTCTCTGAGCTTTAGCCATCTCGAATATGTCCTTTGTGTCCTTTTGTTGAGATGAGGCGACCCTAACTGGAAAAATATTCAAGATGTAGATGAACAGAGTCATAATTATGTTTTTGTCTTGTTTTTTGTTATTGGCATTTGAGTTGTTTTTTTAACTGCTGCTAAGCAGAGCTGATGCTTCTGTGGAGCTGTCTATTGTAACCTTGAGCATCCGCTACTGAACGGTAATCGTCACCTCAGAGTCCATCATTTTATTTCACTGTGGAGGGTATTTGTTCTATTCTAAGTGCAGACCTTCTGTTTCACGTCTTTTGGCCCTTTATTTGTCCCTGCAGGTCCTTTCCACTTATGCTATGGCTGCTCAGTTTCTTTAAAAACCATTGATAGAAGAGTTTACCCAAAGAATTGGAACATCCAGTTGTATTTTATTTGACTGTCTCATCTGACCCATATGTTAATTAACTTCAAAAAACTCAAATGGATTTTACAAGGCATAACGTTCCACTACAGAACTGACATTCCATATAAGTTGCATTCAGACACATATTTGTCCTTTGTTTTAGCCTTTACAAATCTGTGCACTAGAGTTACAACTTGCAGGTCTGTAGCTCTTGCTTGTAGGTCTTGCAGATCCTCACTGGCATCACATTTGCTAACCCTCAGTGTTCAGTGCCTAAAAATCAACATGGGAGGTTAGGTACGCCTATCAGTGATTCAGCTCTTACTGCCTTGAGTTTTCTCAGAACTCTTGATAAAATACCATGTGGCAGCAGCTCTCTGGCCACAGAGAGCAACACACAACTTTCCCAGGCATTGTCCTGGGGAAGACTGTGAGAAGATCAGAGAAAAGAATGATAAACAATTCTTATCTTCACTTGCTGCACCTGTTGTTGCGAACCTGTGGAATGTGTTATGGAGATTTGTTTACCAAAGGGTGATTTCTTAATTGGCCAATGGTGATGGTGTTTGGATTCAGGGACCAATTGGGTCCACCTGTATTGTGACTGTCTATAAGGGCAATGAGTTTCTTATTAAGTATAGTATAAAAAAGTGATTGATCGGCCTTCTGAGAAGCATGGAGTCAATGCTAATTATTACCCAGCTAGGGGCCTGCGGCGACAATACCATCCAGTCCAGACAACTCATTAACACTTGTGTTAACATTACATCAGCTTCTCCACAGTCAGGTATGTTTCAGATGGATCCTCTGCAGTACTGCCTGCAAAAAAAGCTCCTAGTGAGGAAATATCAGCTGTTTCTTCTACAGTCATCCTAGAAACATAGAATCATAGAATGATTTGGATTTAGACGTTAGTCATCATCTAATTCCAACCCCACATGCCATGGGCAGGGACACATGTCACTAGAGGAGAATGTCCAGAGCCCCATCCAACCTGACCTTGAACACTCCCAGGAATGGTGCATCCACAGCTTCTCTGGGTAACCTGCTTCAGTGCCTCACTACTCTCAGAGCAAAGAACATTTTTCTAATATCTGATCTTAACCTGACATCTTTTAGTTTGAAGCCATTCCCCCTTGTCCTGTCATCACACACTCTTGCAAAGTCTCTCGCCATCTTTTTTGTAGGCTCCCTTCAGGTACGGGAAGGCCACAGTGATGCAGGTATTCACTCTGCTTTTCTGCAGCAGCATTATACCCTGAGTATTCAGCCTGTCAGTGGGCTTCACAGACTGCCTGGCAGGCTTTTTGCTCTGATGTTGATGATTCCTGTGGAAGAGGAATTTAGTGCTATGTTTGATTGCAACAGCCAAATGTTCTTCAAACTTTTTTTTCCCCCTGGCCTGCCTAATTATATTTTTGCATTTAATCTGCCAGGTTTTATGATCCTTTTTATTTTCTTCATTCAGATACAGCTTCTGCTTTTGAATGATGCCTTCTCAATTCTAATAAACTCTTTTACTTCCCAAATCTTTAGCTCACTGTTTCATCACACCTGTTTTTTTAAATTGTTTCTCAAGTTTTTCCTAACAGACAGTGTGCACTGGAGCTCTGCTTTTAGTAGGATGTTCTTTGGTAGTCCCTGTGCTATCCATGAGGATTTTGTTCTCTCAGATAATTCTTTTAGTTTCTTTTTAAACAATTCTCCTCCTTTTCATATACTTCAATTTCTTGATGTTTAGTCCAGTTGTGGTGGCTTTTTGATCTTTGATGCTCCAAAGAGTATATTTGATCTAAGTATGTTGTGATCATTGCTTTTCAATGGTGGTTTTTCTAGGAATGTTTGAACCAGAACCTACATAAGTCTTTACTGTCATGACACAAAGTATTTTGAAATCCTGAATGAAAAGATTTTAAGGTGATAAAGAGACAGCTCAGGTTCATGTACTACTGTCAATAGGATTGATTTGAAGGCAGAATTGTAGAAGAGTTTTAAGAATATATTTTGAAGTATTCAACTGTTATGGAATTTATCAGAGATCAGGAAAGAGGGTAGTGGTGTGGAGATGGAATGACTTAGTCTAATATCACTGGAGGAACAGAGCTGGGGTCAGTAAGATACCATAGAGTGACTTCAGGCAGTATTGAGAACAAGCAGAGGAGAGGAAATAATGGACCAGGAAGGTAATTTTTGGTAGCAGCACTTAGAGTGGATTTGAAGAGTAATCAAGGAATATTTTGGTTGGATGGTGTGGCATGAGGAGATAATATGAACTTTCTCCATACTAATTTGTTCATGCAAACAAAGCTGGCTCTATGCAAACTGGGTCAACATCTTGAAGGCATTTGGACAACTGGGCCCTGTCTGAAGGAGTTCATATATCAAAAAAAGATTCAAACCTCAGAAAATGTTAATGGACTAATGCATGAGAGAAATTAAGGATTAGAAGTTGTGAGTAATGCTGATGGTTTTGAAAATATACCAGAGTCCTGCAATGCTATATTACTTGTACCATACTGCTTAGAAGATCCTCCAGGAAAATTAGCAGAAGAACCTCAGGTCAAAATTGTAGCAAAAGGCTAATCCTTCAATTAATCAAATCATTGCGGATGAACTTTTTTTATGCAAACGGAGCAGGTAATTTTGCATTACTGTTTTGCATGTGTAGGCTTTATTCACTGAGGAAATGTAATCATCAGTCCAGGCAGTGCTTTTCTCCTTGCCTCCCAGACGCTAGCTTAGAAATAAATGTGTGCAGAATGGATGTGTGTGGTAGTAGCTATATTCTTTCTCTCTGATTTATTTGGTTCCATACACGCTGAATACATCAGGCATTTGTTTAAATGTATCTTTCTGGGTAACTGTGGACTGGAGGAATATTGAACTTGGTATAATACGAATCTCTCAATAAATAAAAAGTCTCCCACTAAATCTCCCTTTATAAAGGCCGAGAAGAGAGATCTGTAGCATTCCACCTGCGTATGAATCGATTTCAATCAGCCTTTAGGATGTTTCAGGCTGTGTTCGCTGTAGGATAGCACAGCACAGCAGCAAAACTGCCCTCACATCCCTTATTGACAGGTTTGTTATGAAACATGGAATATTTAGATTGAGGAGATCCATCCCAGTACTGCAGATGCCCAGCTCTGTTATATTCATTTCAAGTCTGCTCTAATGCTATCCACAAGCACACCAGCTTCCCCATCATATGCAACAGGACACTGACTTCTCCAGATAGGCCTTTCCTGCAAATGAATTAGCTCTTTAAGGCCAGGACACTGAGGGGAATATTTTCTGGTTTCTTTTTTAAGGGCAATTTCTGTATTTAGGAAAATGGGCCAACTTTTCCATTTCAGAATCCTCTGATTCACATACAGGCAAGGTGAGAGGTTAGAGGCCTCATTGTTAATGAGTGAGGCAGCCTCTGATTTTTACACTAATTGAAGCATTTACATTTTTCAGCAGAACTAAAATGCAAAACTAACACATTCCTTGGAGATTTATAACCCCACAATAGATTCTCGTATCCTCTCTCCCTTAATTATCCTAAATTATCTGAACTCTCATGAAGAAGAAAGAAATTAATATTAATATTCCATTTAGAATATACTCTAAAATGCAGTAGAAAATGGAGGCAATAATAATGATAAAGAGGGTAGCTAAGATGATTTGGTATATATAATCTTTCTTCTCTTCATTGCAGCTTTCTTATACTAGAATAAGCCAGGAAAACTCAGTCTTGCATTCATTTAGCAAGGCAATTTTTTTTCTGCAGTAACTTCCAGTGTATAAGTAAAAGCTCAGTAAAATATTGTTCTGTCTGTTAAATGTAATATTTTGGCTCTGCACCTTGATCAGAAAAAAAATACGGATGAAAGAAATTGGATAACTTTTAGAATAGTGTTTGTACATGGGGGGCAAATATACACATGTAACTCATCACTGGAGAGTAGGCAGGAAAAATAACTAGAAGAAAAGAGCAGCTGTAAACTGGGCATGAACTGAAGCAGAAATTATAGTTTAAATTGAAAGAAAGGCGGAAATTACAGTTACCAGAAGAGGAAACATTGGGGTCAAACTAATCAAAAACTGCAAATGTTGAATTTGTGTCTGTGGACCACAAATCAGAGAGAGAGAGACTGTACTTGCATGAAATTGGCAGAGAGGTACCACAGAGAAGGGTCGAAGTGGGAAAGGAGAAGTCTCTCTTCATTGGGATGGTGAGACCAAAGTACCTGGTAAATGTCCAACTGGCCACTGACTGCCCACTGTTGTGAGTTACAGGTTTGTAATTGGCCTTTCCTCCTCCGAGATGGCTGCCAGCTGCTGTGTCAAGTTCCCCTCTCCCAGCTCCAGGGCATTGACTACAGGACTCCCACTACCCTGGAAGTTTGTAGTTACAAGACCTGAGTGAAGGATTGGTTTAGTTTAGGTTTACAAGTGTCCTAAGATGAAAAACAGCCTTGAGAAATGGTCCTTGATGGTGGGATACCATTCACACTGAATGTAAAAGTATGCTCAAGTTCAGCTTTAAAATTGAGACCATATCAAATGCCTGAGTCCCATAACCACTTCTGCATTTTGTTCTGTGTAAATTTGTTGAGTATCGACTCACTGAGAGAAGTCAGGGACTTTCAAAGGACCCACCACTTGTGAGGATGTTGGCTTACATACCCCTGCCTTGGTGTTGCACTGTGGGCTGTGATTAAAACCATGTTATCCCGCGAAGTAATGTTTGATTTCTTGGACAATATTTTGTGTCAAAACTGTAACTTTTTAAAGGTCGGAGGGATATGATGTAACTCTACTCTCCTGTGCTTATAGACACTTTTCTTCTCACTGTCTTAGTACAATGTTAGCAAGTTGCTTTAAGGGTGGAAGACATCAACTACAGTGAAGCCCATTTGCAAAGCTGTTGCATAGGGCATCTTAGATTGGGCCTGAGGATAGATTGTGGGTGAAAAGACTGTCATATTAAAGAGAAACAAAACACTAACAATAGAGAATGGTACTAAAAATAGTGAATAGACTTGAGCTCAGCTGTGAATTTGAAAACCCATTTTACTGTTTCTTTTTAGCTTGAAAATAGCCTTTACTGTTTTACTAAAAATTTGCCCACTCTCTTTTGTTTGGTCAGCTTTCAGAGGCCCAAGACATGTTCGTGAGAAGTATTGAGGCATGGAGAAATGTATAGAAACTGGTCATGGTCAACATACAATCCAGCTGCTCAGGACTGTGCATCACTGCACAAGAGTGGTAGTGCTGTGTGTATGTACAATTGTAGTGCAGCTGGGGGATACTGTGAGTTGGGTTTTTTGGGTTCATTTTCAATATAGAGCTTCTGTGAAAGGAACTTGTGTTTCTCAGCTTTCTCCAACAAGACAAAATATTTGGGAAGGAACACTAGGTCCCAATGAAGTGTTTTGTTTTCTGTTCAATATAGCAACATTCAGTCTCAGGAAAAGCAATGTTGTGATCCCGCCTCCTCGGTTTTATTTAAAAGTCAGAAAAAAAACCAAATCAAACCAAAAGTCATGGCTAAGGATGGTTGTAGTAGCTACAGGTTTTTGGTGTGAATGTGTTTTTTGAATAGTTACTAGCGATATGTGACCTTTAAGCATAATGGAATGGGGAAACTAGATTTTATTTCATTTAGTCAGATGTAACAATCAAGAGCACTTGCAATCCACCATTGAGAAATGGTAATGTGATAGACAAAGCACTCGACTGGGGTTTTAATCTAGGCATTGCTGCAGAATTTCTACATCAATTTGTCCAAGAAAATTAACCAGAACACTTAGCCAGGACTTTGCTATCTGTGGAATGAATATGATAATCCCATATAACCAGCCTGTGACAAATCCATGAATATTACTTGTATTTACAAAGCAGTTTCAGATTAATTTTTTCTCTTCTTCAATTATTTAAAAGAATAACTTTAAAAAAACCTGACTAAAGATATGAAAGCTATTACATTACACACCTAATATAAATTGACTGATACATTCTAGACTATTGAATGTCCTGGATGAGAAATTAAAATAATTTATTTAAATTATTGAACAACTGGTTGCCCAAACTATCATATGACCAAAGATATCTCTTACTGACTTCATGATCACTGAAAATTTCTGAAGCGGTCATAAAAAATTATGCATCTTAGTTACGTTCCTCATTAATTTTTTTCAGTAAGAGATATGAGACTAAAATGACACAATTTTAGTATTAAAACTAGAGTTTGATTTCCAAATATATTTTTTATGCAGCAAAAATTTTATGGATTGTTTTCTTGTTCATCATTTAATGAGCACCAAAATATTCTGCAAAATACCACAGAAGAAAATAACACATACAAAAGGATGAAGAAGGAAATAGCACATGCTATAAATTTAACAAAATAAATACAAGGTATCTATGCATGCTTTTTATTATATGCTTTTTTCTCTATTACTTTGGGTAGAAAGAAATACGCTATATTTCGTCATGGGAATTAGGATAAGACACTGAATTCCAGATGCTACTTGGTACCTTTTCTTAATTTGGAAAACCAAGAAATGTGGGGTTTTTCCACTCTTTTTTCCATTTCCTTACAGTTGTCTCCTGTGCATCACATATCAAATCTGTAGTGGTGCTCATTTGCAAGAAGAGTGCCACATGTGAGTGCACGATGGTCTGACTGTGAAAGACTTGCTTTCCTTCCCTTTTCTGGAGATCCCAAAGGCCACATTTATCTTACAGTCACTTTGCCATGGGTGTAACTAAATGTAAAGCACTTTGGGATATTCAGCTGTATGAAGTACTGCCATAGAAATGTAAGCTGTTTTTCTGCAGAAAAACACAAAAGGAAAAAACCAAATAAACAGCAACAAAAAGCAAATGAAAACGTTTCCAGGGATAAAACTGTGAACACTGTTAGATAAATAAAACATTAGGAAGAAGGGAAAATAGTTCCGGAAAACAAATCAATAAGATTAAAAAAAAAAAATTATTTGAGAAAGTTGACAGGCTTGCAGAAATTTCTAGCTTACAAGGTATTTGCAGAGAGAAAATATGATGAATCAAGACACTATCATCAAAGTAAAAACCCTAAGTATTAAAATTTTAACTCTAACTTGTAGAGAGTCCAAATCTTTTCCTCTGTGACATAAATTTGCACAGGCAGTAGAAGCTTCCAATTACAGAGTTTCTTCTGTATTTTACATCCTTGGAGATAGTGTTTGTCCTTTTGTAAAATGAGTGTGAGATTCTGTCCTTCCCAATTTATGACTTCTACATGACACATTAAGAACTGGAATTATTTACAAAAACAGAAAATAAAAAAGTTAACAAGCTCATTGATGGATAGTCCTACTTATTCACTGCAAAAGGACACTTTTGCCACGGTGAAACAGTGACAGGACTTACCTTGAGTTGTCATTCAGCCATGGACTAGACCCTAGGTATTCAGTCTTTCAGGTAAATGCCCTGATAACAAGGCTGTAAAAATATAGACACAATAATGTATTTTTTTCTCTCCATTGATTCTAGTAGTTTGTGTCCAATGCAACAGAATAAGGAGCCACATGGAAGTCTCCTGTTCCGGGGCAGCACCCCAACCCTCTCATTGCTAAGTAGCCATCCAAGAACAAGTATCACCATATCCAACTCCTCTTTGCTCTTTTTGGAAAGGTAGCCTCTGTTTAAATCCAGGAACACTCACCTGCTCTTCCTTCCATCCAGGTTGTTTTAGGAAGTCACGGCTCTACCTCCTTGTAACCTTCCTCATAAGAGGTTCCCATCCCCACATGATCTTCTGAAGGAACTTCTCTGTTGGGAAGGCAGTGCTTGAAGCAGGGCAGGGGCACATGTTGTCTTCTGGCTCCAGTTGTGCTAAGCAACTATTTTTTAAATTTTTTCTCCATTGAAAATTTCTAGAAAGTAAGTGAAACTCTGACCAAAACAGTTTTGCTTTGCTAGAGATCTGATATTTGCTATACACATATTTTCCTGATAACTTAATAGCCTCACAAAAAAAAAAATCAATAAATGTTCTCTATTAGACTTCTAACTTTGTTTCAGTCTCCACTGATGGCTTCTCATCAAAATTCATGTTCTGAAGGTCGTGGGTTTAAGTTAGCTTTTATAGCTTTCCCATACCAGACCATATTAACTCCTGTTATAATCTACCAGTCTATGCTGAACTGAAACTCATGTGTTGATGTCTCTGCCTTTACAAAATGTTCATGCTGCTCAGGTTTGGCTTGTTATATGTTGAAGGACAAGGAATAACAGAAGTGTGAATTGCCTTTTAAATTTGTGATTATCCTCTGCATTTTAGTTATTTATGCTAAAATGTCTCGAAGGCGTCAATTTACTTTGTCTTAGAAGTATAATTTGATGAAAATTGGGTCTTCTCCCTGGTTTAAAGGATACATATCAACAAACTTTTCCATGCCAGATGTACTTCAGAGTGAAAAGTTGGACTTCTCTTTAAAACTGGACTATTTTTTCATGTTTTGCTTAAACTTACTCAGTTTGGGTAAACTGGCTTTCCTGACATTTGATAGTTTGCTTCAGTAATGCTGTGCACTCCCACTTTTTTAGTGGGTGTGTGCAATGGTTTAGGGAAGACTTGACAAATTCTGAATGTTAGTTTTGCATTTCCCTTTTGTTTGGAGAAATAACCTGGTGTATTTGATTTCCTGAAACATATATCTATATGTTAGGAATACACATCTCACACAGTTGCTTTTATTCTGCCCTAGACTGAAATGCAGTAGGAAGGTGGGAGAAGGCCTCAGCTGAGTTGAAACTAAAGAGAAAAAAAGAAATGCACATGTACCATTAAAATCTGGATCCACAGAAGATATTTTTTTGGCAGCTTTATTTTTGTGCGTTTCTAACAACCATCTTATGTAATCTGATTGTGAATAAGGGGAGAAGATGTACTGCCATGAATGCTACTGCATGGTCTAAGCTCCAGCTTTCTTTATTACTTTCATTATCACAATGGATCTCCATTGGCCTGAATTGCTAACATCCTTATAGAAACGATAAGACTAAAATGGTTCTACCTGTCATTCACTGATGTGTGAATTGACAATCAAATGATTGATCAATTTCTCTGTGCTTCAATAGCTACTTTCATCTTGATTTGCTGTATAAAATGCTGCAGTTTCAGCTAAGTTTTCTAAGGGATAGGTAAGGTAAATTAGGCAATTAGACATAATCTTAGATTTAAAAATTGAAAACCCATCAGCATATCTGTCTTGCAAAGAAAATACATTTCAAAATCTGAAAATACAAAATCTTTTGTAAGGAAGAAATATTCTCACAATAGAAAACTCCTGTAGTCTTGGCATTCTGTGTGTGAATGGCTTTCATGAATTTCTAATATATTTTTCTTTTGTTCATTTTTTCAAAAAAACTTTGGATTTTAGAAGCTTTTAAGAAGGAGAATTTTTTAAAGTGGAGCAATAGGAAGTGCTAAATATTTTATTAGTGATTTGCGATAACATGCTTTTCCTTTATTCCTTTAATAAAAAAAAATCATGACAGTTAGCAAAATGATGAGGAGTAATGTATGAGGCATGGCAGCCTCTGAGTAATGTATTTATAAACAGGTTCTTTTAAAAAGAAAGTATGTCAAAATAGATTACAAGAAGACTAGGAAATTATTGTAGTCAGATCAAACAGAATACACAGTCCGTGAGCTTTTTCTGTAACATCTGCTGCATCCTGACTGAGATCACCCAGTCTTCATCTGCTTCCCTCTCTGACAGGAATGTCATGTTGCTTTTGTTTACCTCCTGGGTTTAAAACAGAGTAAAGTGAGTGACTATCTCAAGAGTTTAATGTGCAAAAACAGCTTCATGATTTAAGTGAGGTTTCATCCTTTAGTCCTTTTTGCTGTTGTTGGTGAACTGTGCCCTTCCTGATCTACAGGTAATCATTCACATTTAAGCATTAATATGACCAGAGTTGTATGTTCTACATAATCTGTCAAAATGAAGGAACAATGAAGAGCTGCAGAAACAAAAAGACAAAAAAATTCCATAACCAAACACCCAAATATAATGATAAAAACTGAGACAGAAACCATCAAAATAGAAAAGTTGAGGCAGACAAAGGCTGAGTAATAGTTTTGACAGGCTGACTGGAAGCCACTGTGCTTTAGGCTGTGAGGGCTTCATCCAAGTTTTACTGGTGGCAGTAGAATGGCTTCAGCAGGCTTTGATTCAAACCCAATTCAGCGAATTTATTGAATGATTTCTTCATTTTTGTCACACCAGTCTTGTTGCTGAGCAGGAATGAGGAGGAAGGAGACAAGGGAAGGCCAAAGGAAAGTTGACCACACAAATGTAATGTTGGAAGCATTAGACTGCATGGGGTTGTTCAGCCTCCACAAAGAACAAAACTTATTCCCATGGAAACCAATGTTCAAAGATGAATAAGTAGCCTGGCTCTCAGCAGCTCCCTTTCCTTTTTTCTCTTTTCTTCTCTCTTGGGATGTTTTGTTGTTGTTTTTGGTAAAGGGAAAGAATGAGTCTCTTCACCTCCAAGCAGCTTGAGAAAAGACTGGCAACATTCATTCCACTAATAAGGTGTCAATTAATGCAAAGAGGAATGTCCTGGATTTCTCAAAGAGATGTATTTTTCAATAGGACATAGTCAAGATGTTGATGAGGTTTTGTTTCTCTCTCTTTTTTTGTTTTGCTTTGTTTAAATGGAACATAAACTTTCTTGAAAAAGGGGGCTGCTAAACTGGTGTTGTAAGTCTGCCCTCACGTGTTGGATTTTAACTCTTCAGGAGAGAAAGTGTAAGTGAGCTCAAAGAAATCCACCAGATGTAATGTGGCACCACCCAGTACTCAGGTCTGCTTTTTTTAGTATTGAGGTTTGGATATCGATGTAGGTGTAGCACTGGATTACATACACAGGAAATACACAGAGGTATGCACGATCCATTTAATGTAGCAGATGTGGGTCGTTTCAATGCCTGCACTAAGTAGGTAATGAATTCAAAGTGAATGTTACAGCGATGTTGCTGATGGTATCAGTGTTATAATGTGTTGCAACTATTGACTGATGTCAAAAAAGGTGAAAGGTGGGCTGAAAAGCACAAGAATGATCAACCAACTTTTAATAAGTAAGGAAGATAGTCTCAGAAATCTGAAGGAAATCCTTTGCGTTTGGCTTCTTGCGAGGAGGGTTTCTGAGAACAGGAAATGTCGTAGGATACAGCGTCATATGGGAAATGTCCAGTGTGAGTCAGCATGAATCAGTGCTTAGATGGGGCCCAAGTGCTTCTGCAGGCTTTGGAACCAACGAAGCCAGGTCTCCTGCAGGCTTCCACCTGGGCCAACTGAATCTGATGTGTCTAAAAATGTCAGTGCCCACTGAATTTTTGGCATCATAAGCATCTACAGAAGAGCTTTTCCATCCAAAGGAGGACCTCTTCTGTGTGGATCATCTGATACCTAAATGATGATCTCATGCTGCAGCCTTTCCTTTAGTAGGGAATAAATTTCTTCTCTCCAGACATCTGTTTCTGTAAAATTTATAACAACATAATGTCTGTCCATCTATTCCACTTGGCTGACATCAGCCAGTAGGCTCAAAATTACTGAGGAAACCAGCCAGAAAAAAATGATTGCCTAAGCCTCATTTCCTTAAGAAACTCAGTTAAAAAGTTAATATTAGCGATAACTTGTGGATTGGAGCTACCACAGGGAATGCAGCGTGACACTGAAGCTGTGTATGGCCAAGTGCAGTCTGGTGCATTGCTTCCATTGCACTTTTGCTGTAAACTTTCTCCTGGGCCCTGTTGGCAAACAAACCTTCCTCCAGCTGCTGTGTGGGTGAATGGTCACAGCAGAGTCCTTGGCAGGGCCAAGAACCTCATTGCTTCTCGGTTTACCCACTGCTTTTTTGGGGTGTGGACACCTGCTCACCAGAAAGGGGTAGAGACCACACATCCATTTAATCTGGGTTTTCCCTGGCCTTCTGCACATTTGAGATCTGCACTCAAATCAGCAGTTTGCAGTGGGTTTCAACTCCTGTTACTGAGTAATTCATTTCCATGGCATTTTTTAAAAAAAGTCTTTGAAAAGACCTGCATGTTCTTCTCCTCCTGAATATATGAGTCTCAATTTGGTTTAATGAATCTATCTGGATTCCTTAAATAGTTTTTTAATTTACTCTTTTAAAGTTTAGTTTTTTCTTTCTAGATAATGATTCATGGATGTAGAGTATGAGAAATGTGTTTTCTGCTGCAATGGGTAGAAACCTGGGTCTCCATTTCTTCACTGCTGTCTAGGGTCTTCACTTTTACCTGCATGGTGTTGTTCTTGCTGTATATCCTCTCTTCCCTCCTTTCTCTTTCTCAGAACAGTGCTTAATAAATTACATTTATCTTTTCAGAACACTGAAGTGACAATCTCTGTTAAAAAATCCTTAAAACCTCACCACATTTCACAGCAGATTCTTCTTTCTCCATCTCCATCACATATGGTCAGTGATAGTTACCTCACTGTGATCCCTTCAGCTCCCAGGGTGTTTAAGAAGTTCCTTATATGCTAAGAAGGGCACACAGCCAAAGCTGCTTGTGCTGAGATTTTTTTCTGTGTGAATATGAAGCAGGGCAATGGCACTGTAACTGCTTTGCAGCGTGAGCTCATTTTCAGTATTCTCTTTTATCCTGAGGCGATGACCTTTCTATTACCAGCCTCTCTGAAAAGGAGTACAACCACGTCTTGTCTGTGTCTTCTTGTTTATGGTTTATATGTGGCTCAAAGTTCTGCCAGAAACTTAATGCCATTTTACTGCCTGGTTTTACATTCTGTCTCTGATGTACTAATTATCAGGGTGTGACAGAGCACTTATTTCCTATCATAAACCAGGGCTGTTACCCAGGAAGGAAATTTTGTTTGAGTCACGAAAGCATATAACAATATGAAATATTCTCTGAGGACCATATTCTGATCCTGTTGACATTGACAGGAATGTTGGTTTTGTCTTCACTGTGAGAGCCACATAATGAAAGACAAGGCATTTCTATGCCTGTTTCTATTTTATTTTTTGAGACCCAATTCCCCACAGTACTGTCAGCACTGGGCAGTTGTATACCTCAGCTGAAAACCTGGTGCAGCACTAGCAGGGGATACTCAGTACGCTAGAGAGCCACAGTCTTTCTGGATGTAAATTAGTGTAGCTCCTTTCACATCAGGGGCAGTGCACCGTTTTATATTATGGGGAAGTCTTGCTCTCAGCTTCAAGCTGCCATTTCCTCCCCTTTTGAGAAGGGAAAAAGCAAAGAGTCTGCACTCTTAATCCATTCCTACTAAGGGGAGGATGGGAGGAAAGAAATAAAACAATTTGGAGACTGTGTAGCAGTTTCCTAGTTCCCTACTTGTAATACACAGTTAATGCCCATGACTTAATGGGAATACACTTGCACTCAGCCACACTTGCCTACGGCAAAAGAGACAATGAAGTATTTCTGCTTATACCATCACAAGGCTTCACTGGAACAGCAGAAGCACAAAGAGAAACCAGATTCAAACTAAGAGCAAAGGTGAAGAGAGAGCAGCTTCCCTCCTGGCCAGGGCTCTGAACACTGTGCTTGGCAACACTGATTGTTGGGCACCTGTGCATCAGGTTTGAGTGTTGTGCTGCTGTTGCTATCAGTTTTTCATACATTCACTGGCTGATGGCTATTTCTTCCTCTTCTGTGGAAGAGATGGTACAATTTAAGCACAAGAAAGTTGGTCTTTTCAGACAATTCCAGCAGACTATACAACCCACGGTGTTCAGAACATGTGCGATATTATATTATATTATAGACATTTCTGGTTGTAAGAGCAGAATTCAGCCCTGAACTAATTTACATGATTAACATGAAGACAGAATGTCCCACCATACTTTTATAGCACTGAAATGCAAATTTTGATTTGCATTCCAACTCAGTAATTTTCTGACTGAGATCCTCCCCCTTCTTATCCTCCTCCTGAAAAAAAAGGAAAAAAAAAAGAAGCATTTTCATCTTTAACTTTTATCTTAAGTATCTCTTTCTGATCTTCTGCAGACTGAACATTGACAATTTTCAGTGAAATAGATGACCCCTTCTGTTCCACATATCCTGTCATTTATTGGCATCTTGCACCTGTCAAATGCCACATTTCCTCCCTCTGGGAGCACGCTCCTGTTCATGTAACCCTTCTTTCCTCGTAACTAGAGAGAGAGCTACAGGTGTCAGTTAAGCCATGAGTATTTCTTTGATCTTTCCTAGATATTTTTTAATTGGAATTTTTCTTCCTAAGGGTTTTTCCTGTGTAACTCTACTTTCAAGTAGAGCAGCATTTGTTTTGTTTTCAGTAAGCCTGGAGCCCAAATTCTGCTGGTGCATCAGTGAAAAACGGAAATGATTCCCCTCATTTCGGCAGATCACTCTGCATTAAACCTTATCCACAAAATAGTTTTGGTCTCCCTTTCATCTTTCATTTCTTGTTCAGAAACAAGATCCCTATTTATGAATAGCCCTTCAATGAGTACTTCAAATCCACCCCTTATTTGAGAAAGCACTCAGATAGTTTCCCAAATTAGGAATATAGAAAATATTCACTTATATAGAAGATACTCACTTCTCTATCTGGAAAATTTCATTATAAAAAAAATCAGATATACTGAAGAAAAACCAGATACTTAATAATTTTCTGCAGAACTGATATACCCTTTGTCAGGACAGCAACCCTTCCTAACTGATGTTCTGCAGCTGAAATGGAAGATGAGAGTCTAAAGCACACATTACTGGGGAGACCGTTTCCTTGTGCTCTCCAAGAGGCTGGATATAGTCACTGCTGGTTTTCTCTGTGCCACTGAAATTAAAACTGAAATTGGCCTCATCTCTGTGTCTTCTTTCAGAGATTTTAATAGTAGTAAATCCTAAAAAGAGCGTTTTAAAAACTAACGCCATCAGCCCTAGCTGGTATTTTAAACAGCTCTATCTGGACATCTAACCTGATCACTTTCATTTTTAATTCTGACCCTTCCTTCTCCCTCTGGTTCTCCTGTCTTTGCAAAAACACTCTGCTGCCTGTGTGAAATGGTTGGAGAGTATCTGTGTTTCTAAAATAATGCAGTACCTGTGAGGTTTCCAAAAACTCCGAAACCACTTCTGCATGTATCTTTTTTTTTTTTTTTNTGTCCTTCCACGAGTCAGGGGGACCACACAGCACTTTCTGCCTCTGCCTACAGGAGCCATTCAAGGTAAATATGCGTATGTGCATGTGTGTGTACATGTATGCATGTACATACACATACATATGTACATGTGTACATATGCATTTTAACCCTCTATGTAATAAATTTCTGTCTCCTTTCAGTGTGACATGATAGAACTCAGAAAAGTTAGAAATTAGTTAAACTGTATTTCTCTGTCCTTTAATACCCTTCATACATCAGGCAAGGTTCCTGGTAGCGCATGTTTTCTCATCTCAGCTTATTGAACTATTGTCTTTAATATATTTCTTGTGACATCTCTTTGGAAGTACATGTTTTAAAAATGTAAGGAGGATGTGTGAGCTTTCTGTTATGTTTATTCAATTCTCAACCCTCCAAACACTTGAGAATTCAAATTATTCAGCTAGGCTTAATGAGGCTGACTCGGAGTGAAGTTATGTGCATAAAAGTCAAGGATAGGAGGCCTTGATGTTATGCATTTTTAGGTGGTTATGGGGTTTTCAATATTAATGTTTATTACTGAATAGTCTGAAGGAGAACTCAGGTTGTACCTTTTCATCAGTGCTAGTTACCTTGCTGCAAAGGAGCTCCTTGGGGGGTGTCTGGAATGCGGAAGTTTGTTTGTAGAAGCACTGCCATCTGTCAGTGAAGATCTGAGGGCTTCATGTCAACCACTCTAACCTCAAACCTTGCCAACAGCTAAAGCTGCAAGTTCTGTGTAGGTTTGTGACACTAACCTCTAAGCTCTCAGAAGGATGACTTTCCTTTTGCCTCCATTTCCCAATTAGTAGAATGGGAAAAACAATTTTGGATGTTCAAAATGACCAGCATGAAGCATCGCTGTGCTGTACTGTGATCCCTAACAAAACCACAAAGAATTGGGTAAGAAAATTGCACTAGACTAAAAGCCTGACCATTTTCCCATCCCAGCTTGTTTGGGCATTGAAGGTTGGTTTGAGTTTTTTTTGTTTTTCTCTTGAATTTTCTTTGACCCTCTCTTTATATGATCCTGCAGAATGTGAGAAGGCCAATTTGCTTGTGGCCTTAGCAGTTTCAGGCAATGGGACTGCAGGAAGGACTTCTGGCCTCATGTTGGAGACCTGAAGAAGACAGGTTCCCATCCAGCTCTGGAGAAGGTATTGTTCAGATTGTCTGGCAAAGATGCACATAAGCATGGGAACATTTAGTGCTGGGGACCAGGGACTCCTCACAATTAATCTTACAAGCTTCTCTGGGGCTTTATCCTGACCTCATCCCTGCTCCCATTCATAAGTATAGTAAGAAAAATTCCTGTTGAGTCACCCTAAGGATATGTTTAGAAGAAAACTCATCTTTTTTTTCCTAGATGTGTCCTTTGCTCTGCTAAAGCAGCTGCTGGATAAGGCCAAGTGCCATCCCAGCCTTTCTAAGTAGTAGATTTTGCTGAATGCACCTGTGAGAGCAGAGGAACAGGTACCTTTTTATTTTTGTAATGATTTTTATTCTGATTTTACTCAGACTTTCAGATATGCATATTTGCAATTTTGAGCTGGTAAAGGGATTTGGTCAGAACATGCTGACTGCAAGAAATGGAAACTTTTTCTCAGAAATATCTCACTTTAATGAAGTAAATATCATGTTATACTCAGATCACTCCCACAAAGTTGAGTATTTGTCCTCTACAGCACAGTTTTGGGTTTTACACCATGTTGCAATATTCATACCAGAATTATAAAAAATGCATAGCTATAGAATTGCTTTTGGAATATTCTATTTCACAGTAAAGGTATGAATTTTTTTTTTTATTTTTTACTCTCATTCTACTTGAAGGAATATTGAAGAATCTGAGAATTCCCCACAAAATAAAAATTCCAACTTTTAATTAGCTTTACTAAAAAAAAAGTCATCCACACCTAGCACTATGGGATTTTGGAAATAAAGTCCCACCTCTTTCTTCAGAGCATTTTTGTGGAAGAATGAGAAGTGGAAGTACAGGAGAGGGAGGTATGCCTGTTGGTGATTTGAAACATAAGCAGGACCCTCCATTCCAATTTTATCTATAAAACCCTCCCTGGTGTGAGACAGCTGTTGCCTCTGAAGCCTTCTACTTATCTCTCAAAATCCCAAGGGTCCTTCTTTTTTTAACCTATATTGTATCCCCACTGCCCTTGAGATCCTATATTACAACTACTTTCCTCACAATGATTTGATAAGGATATCTGTTTTGGACCATGTCAGTGTTAGAGAATTGCTGTCAAGCATCAAGAGATGCTCTCTCTCCCCCTGAGGCTTTAAAGATGCTATTCTAAAATTAAAGTGTTTGATATAGATAAGATACTTAGGGTTATAATGAGGTCAAGAGTTGCTGGCAGTTTCCAACAAGATTTTTTTAAAAAATAAGTTGATCAGACCTCTTGCTGTGGTTATTTCCCCTTTTCAATAGAGAAATACAGACAGATCAGGTAGAGAAACAGTCAGGAACAGAAAGGTTTAGAAAAATATTTGGAAATTATTCTGATTGCATTGTCTAATGCAAGTTGCCCCATTTTATTATGCTGGCATCCTCTGCAATGCAATGTGACATGGAATATGTGATGTAATGAGATATGCCCGCCAAAATGCAATGTGCTTTGTTTTAGTCAGAATATATTAATCCACTTACTGAATAATTGACCCAAAGAGATTCTGTCAAACAGTATTAAATTATTCACTGGATTTCCAAACCAGCAGGCAGTGTCCTTTAAATATTTAAGAATAATGTCAAATAATTTTCCACATCAAAATTATTCTTTTTTTTTTTTTTGTGTGTTTGTTGAGGTTCCTTGGCTGTTCTCTGTTGTTTAAGGAGGGCAGGATAATTAAATAAAAATCAGTGTGCCCTTCAGGTGCTTTCTCACCTAGCAGAACCTCAGAAGGGGAAGGAAATGCTCACCTGGTTCAGCTGTCAGACCCAGCCAGATCCATTAGCACTTTTTATGCCTCACCCATGCGTTTTTAAGGAAATCCCAAACTCTCCACATACCTAGACCTATAATTTCACCACGTAGCCTGTTGCCTCAGCAGTGAGTTCCCCCAGAGAGAGTGCAGCACAGAGGCTGTGAAGTGTCCTGCTATTTCCTACCCTCAGGCCTCATAGTACCTCTCTAGGTGTGCATTATGAGATAACAACCTTGCCGGATCAATTTTGGTGTGGAAAATAGGTTTCCTTAAAAAAGGGACACCAGTACAGCAGCATTCAAGTTCTACCAATTACGGTGTCTGACACCTTTCCCCTTGAAGGTTGCATGCTGAACGTGTGCAGGGTATATTTCTGGCTTGTTTAAAAAGGATGAGGACAGGCATCTGATAGCTTACCTTAATTATTCCATTTCCTCCTCCCTATATACATTTCCAAAATCTAATTATAGTGCTTATGGCCCCTGCTATCAGCCAGTACCCAGATTAATATAAAGCCACGGGAAGGACAGCTACCTCCCTTCACGCTTTTCACAACATTGCAAATCTATTCCAGCAGTCTTTTGATACTAATATTTTGATACATTCATCATTGTGTTAGCATCAGCAGTGAGCAATATTTACAGTCTATAAGCTCTTCCAGGGCCAACTGTTCATATTACTCCTGTTAAGTCCATTCAATTTTCCACCTGAAATACCACATTTATCTAGTATGAGCTTGACATCTATTTTTGGAGGGGGGAGGGGGTTGCTTTCAATAACAAGTTTTATTTAATTGTATGCTTTGTTTCTCCTGAAGAACACACTAAGGCAATCTGTTACATATTGTCAGTCAAGTAAGATGCACTTGGCTGCATCCTTGGGTTTATTATCTAGGTCTTGATATGGGGACATTTTTGCGCATATGCATCTGTGTGTGTTGAGGTGGAATTGCTTATCTGCTCTGTAGCTTTATTTGGACTGGAATTTGCTGCAATGTCCTCACGAGTGCAGGAATCTTGTCCAGGGTTATGGTCTGTGTGCAGTCAGGGGACAGCAGGCAGTCCTGCTTGATAAGATTGCTATTGCAAGCCACAAGTGTTGTCACACTCTGCTTCTTTTAGTAAACAACCAGACTCCAAATACACTAAATATTCTTTATTTGTCAAAATAAAGTAATGATTGTTTTGCAACTACTCTACCTTAAAGGCATTTAAATCTGGCTTTAGGAGACAGCAAACCCTATGACTCTGCTCAGCCACAGTGGAAGTAAAGCCCAAATGGAACAAAAAAAATATATAGGAAATTCTTACCATCATCATCATCATCATCATCATCATCATCTTCTTCTTCTTCTTCTTCTTCTTCTTCTTCTTCTTCTTCTTCTTCTTCTTCTTCTTCTTCTTCTTCTTCTTCTTCTTCTTCTTCTTCTTCTTCTTCTTCTTCTTCTTCTTCTTCTTCTTCTTCTTCTTCTTCTTCTTCTTCTTCTTCTTCTTCTTCTTCTTCTTCTTCTTCTTCTTCTTCTTCTTCTTCTTCTTCTTCTTCTTCTTCTTCTTCTTCTTCTTCTTCTTCTTCTTCTTCTTCTTCTTCTTCTTCTTCTTCTTCTTCTTCTTCTTCTTCTTCTTCTTCTTCTTCTTCTTCTTCTTCTTCTTCTTCTTCTTCTTCTTCTTCTTCTTCTTCTTCTTCTTCTTCTTCTTCTTCTTCTTCTTCTTCTTCTTCTTCTTCTTCTTCTTCTTCTTCTTCTTCTTCTTCTTCTTCTTCTTCTTCTTCTTCTTCTTCTTCTTCTTCTTCTTCTTCTTCTTCTTCTTCTTCTTCTTCTTCTTCTTCTTCTTCTTCTTCTTCTTCTTCTTCTTCTTCTTCTTCTTCTTCTTCTTCTTCTTCTTCTTCTTCTTCTTCTTCTTCTTCTTCTTCTTCTTCTTCTTCTTCTTCTTCTTCAGACAAGGGAGAAAATTATAGCAGCATTAAAAACAAACTTTGCACCTCCTGCAATGACTTACATAGGTCTCTGAGCTTTAAATTCCAAGACTGCCACAGACATAATGGATTTCAATGTTCTGGCACTTTGGAACAGCAACAGCTAACCAAGACTTGGCCAGAGAATGCACTGCTCCTTTATTTTGCCTGATGGACTCTCCTGCTATAATCCCTACTCACTGCACAGGGAAATTTACCCCCAGAGTAAGATCTTGTGAGAGACTTGTTTTGGTATAAAACAGACACCTTTTTCTCACACTTCTTGTGCGCAGAAACATCAGGGTTTGTGCATGGTACTGATGTGAAAAGAGCATATGCAAGACTCCTGTTAGCAGGCACCACATGCAGCAGAGGTGATGGATGGAGATAATTGGGAAAGAAGCCGCTGTTTTATGAGAAATCCCATATTAAATTCTGTTAAATGGAACAGGAACAAAGAAACCCATAGTAATTTCCAGGAAAAAAATAAAAGGGTCATACCAAAGGCTGAATCAAAATCTTTTATTCTAGTTTCAACCTTTTACAAAAAATCTGTAAAATAAATGTACACATATAAAGGAATTAAAAGCCATAAATTGAAGGAGAAACTATTAATCTTCTTTTCTAGAAATGACCTGCTAGAGCACTGTGATCTTCCTTGGATGGTTAATTTTTCTGTGCTCCAGGTTTCACTTTTTGCAACCTTTTCCCTTGTTGGTTTCAGGTTGGTCAAGCCCAGATTTTTCCCCCAACATGCTGTTCATACTGCACCTGTTAAACAAGGCAGCACAGAGCAATGACTGCTGTTTGGAGAGGTAATTCCTCAAGCAGCATCCACCTCTGTGGAAGATCAAGAAGCTAGGACAGGAGGTGACCATGTCCCAGGGACCTGCCCCAGAGAATATATCTTCCTGCAGGATCTTGTCAGGTTGGAGGCTCTCCTGCAGACACAGCAAGGAGAAAAGGAAGAGAAGGGCTGGTGAAAGTCTGGATACGGTTCCACTTACTGTTCCTATGGGTAGAGGATCACAGGTGCTGTGCAGACACCCTGCTCCACCAATGGAATGGAAGGGGAATTTCTCCTCTTCAGCATTGAGGGAAAGTCCTGGGGCTAACAGACACTATAACCTTGCCTTGGTGGGATTCTTACAAGTTAAATTCTGTCATGTTCTGAACACAGTGATGTGGAATGCTTTCCTCAGATATGCAGCTAATGGCTATTAGAGCTAGGGTAAAAACCTTTCCCTTCAATTTCCAGTCTGAAGCAAGACTCAGTTTCTCCCTATTACAGTGCATGTGGCAGTGTCTGTGGTGCGGTGCTCTGCCGGTAACGTTCCCTGCGCCGATGGACGTTACTGTACAGCTCGCACAAAGCCAATGAAATGAGTGCGGAGGACTTACTTTGCCTTGGCTGCCATGCCAGCAGGATGCTGACATGTTGCTGACTGTGGGCAATCCTGCAAACTAAGCTTTTTGGGAGAAAGGCTGCCAAAGCTTTACAGAAAAGCATCTTAAACCTCAGGTGCTGCAGCATCATCAGGCAGGGCAGTGATATGCTGGGATGTGCTCTGTGTGTGTGTGCTGGGGGCTAACACTGGTGTGAAGCAAACGTCTTTTGAACGAATTGGTGCCAGAAGGGACATGCACAGCATCCTGAGGCAGCCTCAGTGAGACATCTGACTGATTAGATATTGAGGTCAGGCGCTGAGATACCAAGGTCGTGCCACGTCCTGCTTTTCTCATCCAGCTGGCCTCCGATAAAATAGCAGCTGGTAAGACCACCAATCAGATAAGGTGGCAATTTTCAACAGTCTCAAATTATTGTTGCAGCCAGGGAGGTCCAGATAAGATCAATCAGATGCTGGAATGATTTAGCCATTTCTGATTTCTCCCCCATACCCTTTTTTCCTTATTCTTCTTTCTGAAGACAGACAGTCATGAACACAGGGAGAACTCACAGAGTCCCTCACTATCCTCAGAACAAAATGTGAGGGTTGATTTATGGGATGGATTACTTGGAAATGGTAATTCTTTGCTCCTTATGATGTTTTGTCGGAAGGTGCAGTACCCTCCAGTCAGAGCAGCTGGATTGCACTGCGGTTTTTACAAAAGGGGTGAGAGAAGGGGGGCTTGTGGTGGGTACAGAAGCTCCTCTAACACAGCAGTTAGTAAGACACCAGCACATTAATCATGTGAGAGATATTGAATCTAACAGGGCAAGGCAATAGTTTTTAAAAACAGACAGTTAAGCTACTACCTGGTAGAAAAAGGCTGACTGAACAGCACAGGTTTTATGCCACTATTTACAATTCGAGGTTTTTTTTTGGTTTTTTCTTGTTTTTTTGGTTTTTTTTTTTTTTTCCTGCCTGTTTGAAAGTCTTAAAATACCTTTTTAGACCTGTAAGAAAATAAAAGATAAACTATTCAGGGCTGTAACAGAGGGCTGCACAGCCCTTCCCCCTGGACCTGCTGTATCCTGGGCTACACCTCCAGTGTTTACACAGAACCCTGCTGGTCCCTCTCCTGAGCTGTACTGCCAGGGCTTGACATGGGTGAAAGGTTCCTGAGGGTCATGGCACAGAAGAAAGTCCCTGATGCTGTGATACAGCCAGGACAGCCTCCTGGTTAAAAGAAACATGATTATCAACTGCAGCCTAGAGATGTGGCTCCCTTCTTTCATGTGACTCTCCAGGCAGCTTTATCCCACCTGATCATGTACACCTTGGCCTCTTTTATGACCTCCTGCCTGACTAGAAGTGGCAAAGTGGGGGAAGAACTAGGGTAATTTTGGTGCACAGCTACAGATGACCCCACACTTCCTTGGTGCCCTTTATTTAAAGGAGCTTCAGTCATTTTAATGCTGTGGTTACTGATGTTATAGTGAAGCTTACTTTTCATTGCTGAACACTCTTTGTTATCAAAAACACTATAAAAAAAAGGAAGGAAAAATTACTAAATGAACCACTCACATGAGTTTGTAGGCTTTTGTCATGTGCATATGCCCTTCATTTTGAGCCTTGGTCAGACTGCTTGCCATGTGAAGTTGAGAGCACTGGGCAAGACCAAAGCAGACAGAGCAGTCATAAATAGGATCATAGATTTGTCAAAGTTTGACAAGACCTTTAAGTCCAACTGTCAACCCAGCTGTACCACCCTGTTCACAATTAAGATCCATCACTTCCCTCGGCAGTCTGACTAGGTAAAGTTTTGTCTTCCTTCCTATATGACAAATATAGATTTCCAGGGACATGCCTCTTGGCCACTACTGGATGATGAAATGGGCCCTTAAAGTAGGATGCAAACAGATGTCACCACTGTAAATGAATCATAAGAATTGCCTTCCCAGAGGACATCTCATGTCCATCTTGCTCATTAATCAGTCCCTGACAGTGATCAAAGCCTGATGTTACAAGTGAAGATAAAAAAATAATTGTAACAAACAGAGACAAAAATGCTTCAAGCCAGTGCTATGGGAAAAAAATATTCTCTTGACTCTGGACGAATCATTAGCAAATGCCAAGGAACAAAAGGCGAATAGGTGGTTCTGTTGCTGAGAACCATGAAATGGAGTTTCATGGTCAGTGTTGGCAACAGCTACAGTAAGTGCAGCTTCCAGGGCTGGCTGTGCTTGTAAGATGAAGTCCATAAATTTTGGGGGTAGATCATTTAGGTGAGACACCTGAATTGCCTGAGAATCACCAGCTCCAGGAAGGCTTGTGAGGAGTTCCCTTTGTTTCAGTGAATACTATAACTCGTGCAACTCATTTTTGTGGTTGATGTGTGGGAACTTTGCTTCAGTGGCCGCAAGGAAACCACAGTGTTTCTCAGCAGCTGAACACCTGACCCACAGCTTTACTATGTGGTTTAGATTTGTTTTGCCTTTTAAAGGTCACAGATTGCATTTAGAGGCTTTTGTGTTTGATTTTATGGACTTAAGAAAACATTTGATAGTAGCAATGAGGAATAATGTCTGCATGGATTTCCTGATGCTAATCAGATTAATCCTTTCTCTTTTTAACATAATTTTTGAGCTAAAGAGGTGACCTGAGACTAGGAAAGGTGTGCATAGGAAATAATTGCTCTAGCAAGTTCTGATATATTTTTCTGAAAAATAACTTAATATTTATCTTATGGTTTCCCAGCTGCTTGCTCTCTGAAATTTCTCTCCATGTCATAGCATTAGAATATACTGCAGGTTACAAGGTAACTGAAGGAGATGCCTGAGCTAGCTCTAACTGAGTGGGAGTTTGAAATAATGCTGCTGCAGACACATTTCTTCTGCTATCTAAGCCACTTTAGAGTGGTTGGCTATCTCCACCTCACACTGCTGTCTGGGATGTAGATATATGCTTTCAATCCTTGGTCAATTAACAGAAAATATTGACAAACATTCACACACTTAAATATTTGTTTCTCAGTGTAAAATCCTTCCCTAAGTACATTATAGTGTCATTTCACTTGTAGCTGACTAAATACAAATATAACTCATGCAGATGTGTTTGCCACCTACCTCTGTCTCTGTGAAGCTCTGTGGGCAAATCCAGGGACACACCAGTTCACAAGAGCAGTGAAGCTGCTGCTGCTGCTGGCCAAAGAAAAAATCTTTGCCAAATTGAACTCACTGGCAAAGCTCTTGTTGACTATTTTAGGGACCAAAATATGTACTACAGTGAACACTCAGCACATAAAGAACAAAACTGCCTGTTTTCTCTCACAGAAGCCACTGAACTTGGCAGCTGGACTGTCACTTTGAGCATTGGTGCTAAACAAATCACCGCCTGTGATATCTTCTCACTCTAGAGTAGCACAGGTCTTTTTTCATTGTGTCGTTCTAGCATATGGTATAATTACCACCATTAAGATAGGTTTTGTTTCTTTTTCTCCACATTTGGCATGTAGATTACATTTGGTTTTAGGTGTTTGGGGTTTTTTTCCCAACACAATACAGAAACACAGGGAAGCATGAGGTTGCTTTATAGCTCCCGGAATAAGTAACTTGAAGAGTTTAAGCCCACCTAACTCCAACCCATACAGTCTGCATCTCATCTAGAACCCCTGTCTGCTGTCCAGCACTGATTTCCTAGGAGTCCTTTCCCTGCAGACACTTGCAAGTGTTAGATAATTTCCTAATTCACCTGAATGCACTATGATGGCTCTGTTTTAGTTGCATATCTATTCTTGGAAGCAGATGCTCTGGGGCAACAAGGTCTTCCTATGAGCCAGAGCTGTGGTGCAGTGAAAGCAGCAATGAACAGGCAGCTCACTTCCACCTCCTTCCCCAGGGGTGTCTATGAAGCTTCCTGAAGGACCGTGCTGTGACACCAGGCAGGAAGGCAGAGCCCACTGCTTCAGGACTGAACCCTAAAGGCCAGCAGGCACATACTAGCTCCTGCTCCTTCAGCTTCTTCTCTTTTACAGAGGAATATTTCTGGCTTAAACCTCAGGAACAGAGTGAAGACTGAATTGGTGATTAAGTTATATGGATAGATCACCTGTGAAGGTATTTAGTTATTTATAAAAAGAAATAATTTTCTTGCTAGAAAATGTAGGAGCCATCTGACAACAGAAACCTAAAATTTTCAGAGGCAGCACTTAGGACACTCAGAGTAGATGGACTGGGTTTCACTTTTGGTTAGTAGGCTGACAAATGGTTTATAAAGACATAATAATAACAATAAGAGATAATAGTAATAATAAAATAAAAATTAGAGAAGAAAAAGAGAAAATTAAATCTTTAAGCGACAAAAGCCACTTTGTCTTTTTTTATTCTCAGGCCTTTGAAATGACTCAAACTTGCTTTTGGTATGCAAACATATTTGGTATGCAAACATATTTGAGGCTTATGCAAAAACATCTGGAAGCTTACAGGGGCATCTGGACATAAATATGAAAAGATCAACAAAAACATGATGTGAATTAGCCATGTGGATACCCATAAAAACCAAAACCACAAAACCCTCCTCCTCCTCTTTGGCTGCAAACATGGGTGCTTTCTCATTCAATTTTAATGTGTTTATGAACTGACATTCAAAAAGTGGGTGGTCATGACTAATGATTTGGTTTCCTTTCATTCTGACCACTCTTTATCACACTAGAAATTCCCTCACCTGATTTAATAGGAAGTAGGATAGGGAATGTCCCTCATTCCTTTTCCAAGCCATCTTCTAAATTTTTGGTGTTCTATATGGATGTTTTGGTTCAGTTTGTGAAATGTGTGCTTGCAAGGCTCCTTGTCCTGCAGGACACAGTCTAGCCTTGCACTGATTTCTTTCTGCGGTGGGCAGAGCTGTCTGAGAGTAGTTGCTGTGGGCAGTCACTGCTCTGTGTTACAAGAGCACTTGTTTTAGTGTACTCAGGTCTTAGCTAGCATGCTCACTAGTGAGATGTGCTCTGATGAAGGAAAAGTGACTCTAAGGTCCAGCTCACATAGGGCAGCTGAAGGAAAAGAACAACCTTCATCCAGCTCTCACAAAGTCAAAAAGCAAGCTAAAGTGGCAATTCCATAGGGTTTTTTGGCTTATGCAGTCTGGTCTCACGACATTTGAGCCCCTCAGACCGGCAGCGTTGTGAGTCACTTTTTCAAAAGTGGTATGCACGTGAAGGCACACAAACCTCTTTGCTTTTTAATGAGTCTGTGGTGCAGATAATCAAAGGTTTTAGAACCTGACAGGAGTCAAGCACATATGGATTTGATAACTGAAGTCTTATTACCTTGATTTTCTCATGGTAAAAACATGCATAATAGCTTTCTGCCTCCAGAAATGAATACATGGAAGATTGAGCAGTTCTAGTACAAAAGAAGTCCTTTAAATTTTCCAAAGAGAACTGGAAAACACACAGGTCAGTGATATGCATCAGCTAAGCAATGCTGTGTCTTCTAGGTGCTCTTATCTCATCTTTTTCACATTCTTGTTGTTTTCTTCCTGGTTTTTAGCTTTGTTTGCTCATTCATTGCAGACTTCAGTGCTATTCACCTCATTCTAAGGAGAATGTTCAGCTACAGGTCATATATATCCTTCTACCCAATCTGGACTGCTTATGGAGTAGACTTGTTTTTAAATGGTGCTTCTGTTTCTTAATTGTCTGAAGACATGCGTAGTATTTCACAATGGAAACAGAAATGCTGTAATTGGCTGTTGCCCTCTCCAGTTGCTAACCCACTGGGATATTCTGGACAGGACCAAGTGCAAGGTGAACAAATTGCTCTAAAAGACTCTCAAGAATGGAAACACACAGATGTATGTATTTGATTTCTGCCCTAATATTTAGTGAGTACTCTATAATTTAAATAAAAGGGCTAATTTTTCCCCAATTTAATCTCCTTTAAACAGTGTGGAAGTTATAAACATTATAATAATGTTACCACTTTCATATTTAAAAATATGCCCTCTAAGCATTTACATTCAAGATTTGTTTTTCTTCAGATGTGTAAATAACACATAGCAATTTGCATCTCATGCATAAATCTTTCTCCTGTTGAATGCAAATTAAAAAATAAAAATAATCTGGCCCCCAACCCCTTTCATTTGCTTCTTTTCCCACCTCCTCATATTTACAGCAAGTTAGCTGGCTAATTTTTCCAATGAGAGTTTTAAGAGTTTATGTGTGTTTAAAAAATTATCTGACTGAAGTTTTCTTCCACTGAGTAAAAAGAAGCCTAGAGCTGATTAATAGTATTTCCTTTTCCAGTCCTAATGAATGTTTTTCAGGTTTTATCCATCCCAGATGAATCTATTTTAAATGGTGTATGTCTGTTTGTGTGCATGAATGTTGCTCTTTCTTGGGATTTATCCCAAATGAGTTTAGCTTCTCTGTACCTTGTAGGACAATATCGATGCTGGCTTAATCAATTTCAATTTGCTGTTAAACCAGAAACGAAGCATTTATCAGGAGGAACCAGGAAGGGCTGAATGGACTTTTCGTGTTGCTGAGCTCTCTTTGTGAAATCTGCTCCATGAAGTTTCTGGAGCTCAGAATTTACAGGAAGCTCTTCTCTGACTTGCACTTACCACCTAGTCTGGATGCACCCTCAGGGTGGTTTTACTCTACATGTTTCCTGCACTGGCAGTGTGTGTGCCTACTGATGAGTATCATGGGGCTCAACCCACTAAAAATAACTTCTCTAGATAGTCTTGCTGCCTTCGTAAAAATGCAACCAAAATATCTCATTGAATCATCTTCCTCAGCTCCAACCGGCTCTGCTATTTATGACTGTGGAGTCACTTCTGCCTCCCCGGCTGCTTCACACGGAGCGCGGAGCCAGCCCCGGCAGACGTGAGAGGTGCCAGCAGCAGCAGGAGCTCTCTGGTGGGTGAAACCTTCTGCTCGCACAGCAAGTCCCGGCCCCGAGCTGCTGGAGATACAGGGTGTTGCAAACTCCCCGGCTCCTGGAGGCAGGTGCTACTTTAGTGATCAGCTCTGAACGCTGTGGCAAGCAGTGGGTGAGCATTTCTTCCGCTGCTGCCTGATCGCAGCAGTGCTAATTTTAAAGTGGTGAGGAAGCGCAGGGAGGTGATAGCAGGATGGTCCCAGCTGTTCATCCCAAGGACATGAGTGGCACTTCTATCTGAGAGGGAAGGCAGGAACTCCCATTTCACTGCACAGACTGAGAGAATGGAGAGAAGAGAATAAAACCTTCCCTAGATTCCTGTTTCACTTCAGAAAAGTGTTTTCAAAGGCTCATCCTCCCTTCCCCTCCTGCAGGTTATATTTAGTTTTAAGCTCTCCTGGCTGCTGCACTGATAGCTTCTTACCATTTCCACTGCAATTAATCAGAACAAGGTTGATTATGCTTTTGTCTCTGATTGTGTAAATCAGGATCCTTCTGTCTAAAATGAGGGGACCTTTGCTGCCTGAGTACACTGCTTTCCATCCCCTTCCATCCCATGCCATCCCATCTCTTCAGCATGGCCAGGCAGCCAGGCATTCCTGGATGGCATATGTTGCTCCGGTGTTGAAATCAGGCCAAGGAGGACTGAGGTGAAGGACTAAGCAAGCAGCACGGCTTTGGTGAGAGGAGCTGTGAGATGGATGAAGTCACTGTTTTAGGGGGCCTGTTAACCCACTTTCATGCTGTGGTGCAAGGGGAGATGAGAGGGGCTAGAGGGCTTTGGCCCACTTGCTCTGCAGCACAGGCAAGCTCATCACTTCAAGTACACTTCTTCAAAACCTGCTTGAATAGGGTAGTGCTCATGCAGTATGAACTGGGGAGCTAAAGTAGGTTTGGATAGAAAAATATCATAGTGAAGAAAGCAGCTCGAGATCCCAGTAGTCTCTTCTAACAGCCCACAGGCTGCTTCCATCCCTGTTTCACACAAAACATCATAAGGGCTTTGGCCCCCACTATGAGCCTGTCTGGCTCATCTTGAGGCAGCCAGGCTCTCACTTGAGATCACTGGTCACATTGGGACAGCATGAGCACAGAAAGAGCAATGAGAACATGTGACACCTTCTGTGTGTTTAGAGAGGTTAATTGAAAGAGCAAACTGTAATTGTAGGAGTCCCCAGCACTACAGACATTAGTGGCTTTTCTGGCTCTTCAGCATTAGCTCTTTTCCTTCCTATCTCACAGCCCATGACCCTGGCCAGAAGACATCATCTGTTTTAGAGTAAGCTGGGCCTGCAAATCAAAAAGCTCTTTAAAAATATGTATTTAGACTCAGCACTCCTGTGGGAGTGACTGCTTTGCAGGTTTGTAGTCTCAGGTGCAGAAGGGTTAAAATTTTTTGCTCATAGACTTAAGATGCATAGCTGAGCAGGCAGCAGGACCAAGGAGTTGCAGTCCTTCAGGGGCCACTCTTAACACTTGTCCATATCCCTTCTTTTCAGTTAGTAGCAAATGATAATTTGTAACATTGCTCTTAGGAAAGCAACTGCAGCGTTGCTCTCCAAACCAACCCAGGTCAGAAATCTTACAGTTAAAACTGCAGGAAGTACTTCTGAAGGACAGATGTACTATGCATCTTTTTCTTCCACCTGCCTAAACACTGGACTGTGTATTTCTGTTCTGGCCTTAAAGAGGAATGATGAATTGCAACTCCAGCTTGCAGGGTATAACATTTGATTTTGCTGTATCTGTGGTTAGCTGATCACATTCTTAATACAGCCTTACTTGTAAAACAACAGCTCTGTAGGCAGAGATCAAAGGAGCTGGCAAGAATACGTTTCCTTCGCTCATACAGGAGAAGATGAGAGGTAACATGATCTTGACCTCTGAAAGTCAGATACAGCTCTGAGAGTGGGTGACAAGAGCCAAGACTTCTGTTGATCATATAAAAACAACAAATACTGGTGCCATAACACAGACATGGATTAATTCTTTGGAGGGAGTTGTATTGTTGCAGGTCCTAGCCCCTGTAAAACTAGAATTAACTGGATAAACGTATCCTGTATTGTTCATAATTTTAACTATTTTTACTATATATATGAACAAAGCAAGCTGATTCTTAGTAGATTGCGTTGCTAAATTTTGAGTGGAGGAGAAGCAACTCCTTAAGTGAATTACATGTTCAGATTATGTCACAAAGACTGTCTCTGCAGGGTTTTATTGCTCCCTAAGTAATGTACTGTCTGCCCTTTCCCAGGAAGGTTTTATACCATCAACAAACAGCAGGGGAGTGAAAAGTATCATCTGTAGGACATAGTAAACTCACACAAGTAAATGTGGCTATAAACTATAAGTAAGTTAGCAAATTTACAGATATTCATTCTAATCCAGATGCAGCTACTGTATCTCCAAGGCCTCACAGATGTAGTGCAGAAGCTGCTTTGCCATATTGCATGGAGAATTAATGAAGTCACATGATGGTGTTGATGCCATCTTTTTTTTTTTTTCCCCAGCTGCTAAATTACATTAAAAGGCACTAAATAAACACCCAATATTTTCCTCAAATAAATGTACTGGGTAGCAATTGTTGCAGCTAATCTCAGTGCGGGTATGTGACTGTAAGTGGGAGGTGTCAGTCAATGTAATTATAAAAGATGTGCCTGAAAAACGTCTGCATTACAGTATTGCCCCCACTATAAACACCCTACCACATGGTGTGTCCCTTCTTAGTTACACAGTGTAAGTCCTGTGTTGATTCAGGCTTGAATTACACAGTAAATCTTTTTTGTGAATTTATAGACTGTCCCTTTGAAGGCAGAACTGTGCCAGCCTATTTATTTAAAGTCCTTTTTTCACTGCAGCAGCTTGCTTTGGAGATCTAATACCTTATACGCCAAACCCCTGAGTGACAGCAGCTCTGCAAGCTCATGATACTTATAATACATTACATATTATCAATAAAATGTTGCAAGACATGTCATAGATCTTATTAACATAACTTTAAATTATGGGTACAAGTTTGACCTATCTATTGATGGATTAGAAGCAAAGCTTAGACTGTTAAACAGAATTAAAAAGCTCAGGGCATCATTAAACAAACTGTTTCAAGTAAAATGTCTGTATTTCACCATAAAAAGTCAAAGCATACCTGAAAAGCTAGCTGTCCCCAAGGCAACTTACAAAGTTTAAAGATATCCATGAATAGCTCTCAAGTATTTTTTAAAAGTTATTTTTGCCATTGCTCTCATATTAACTATCATCCAGATTTCTCCTAGAAACTCTGGCCGCCCTAAAAATTTTTGATCTGTGTCTCTCCCAATCCCCCAAAGCAAACCAGAGAAAATAAGCTCTGAACTGCCAGGAGGTCTAGACAGCACCCAAACCTTTGGTATCAGTGACATGTAGATTGCCTGCCTGTTGTGTCTCATATCTGAGTTGAGATTCATTATGTCAAGACTGGAGAGTGCAGTGACAATGAGGCTCCAAGCAGAGATTTACAAGTGACTCCTCAGACATGCAGGAGTCTGTGCTGGCAGATCCAGCTGAAGACTTTGTACATTAGGTCACAAATGACTCTTCTGCAAATTTTCAGAGACATTTTGTAGGGTTTGTTTATTTTTGCATAGTTTGGTAGCTTGACTAATTTTTATTTATGGAGTGGGTTTTGGCATTTTAACTGTGGATTCTTTGCCACATCTTTTTGTGTTCTCTTTGTGTTAGCACTTTGACAACAGGGAAAAAATTAAGGCAAGTCATTTAAGTGACTCACCTGAAGTTATGTAGAAAAACAAGGATAGGGCCACAAACAGCTCCAAGATGTCCTGTTTCCTAGCCCTCCACATATATCCTGGAAATATTCCTTTTTTTCTGAGTGTCATTAGGATTAACTGTCTATAGCACAGTATATAAGGCTTCTTCCCTCCATAGTTTATTATTTAAAACATTGAATTTTATTTTTAGGATTTGAACTTCTGTGTTGGGGGGGGTAGTGGAGTGTGCTTAGTCTAATAAAGTTGGAAGGCAAGAAGACCAGAAGTTACTGCATTTTTTTCATTATTTCTATAATATAATTTCTGGATCAAGTACAAAACCATGACTGAGAGAGAAAGAGAACTTTTCTATTGACTTGAGAGGGAATAGAGAGAGACATTGCAAAGAAATGTGTCCAGCTGATGAGTAAGCTGGCATGCATCACTGAGTCGTTAGTTTATTCTATTAGAGTGGACTGTGTTTTACTGTTGATAAAAAAAACCCCAAAATAACTCAGTCTATTACACATTAAATTAAGAGAACATACTCTTGTTCTCTCATGAACATGCTCCATAATCACAACTCTCCCTGAGCACTGATCAGGAATAGTGACCTTTTGGGTAGGGGGTAGAAGGTGATAGCCAAAATATTTTTGTGTTAATTATTACTCCTCTGTGCTCTGGAAAATCCTAAAATTTTAAACACTTTGCTATGCCTCAGGTCCCTTGAGACCTGACATTGGCAACAATAAAAGAACATGTATATTTGGACAACAGTGTTATAAGTAATTCTGCTGCTTTGTGTTTGTTTTGATTTGTTTGTTTGTTTTATTGTAATCTCTCCTAGAATGATAAAAAGCTTTATTTGACAAGTTAAAAAAAGATAGTTTTCACTTGTATTTATTCAGTCTCATATACTGAATAAATAAAGGCACAAATAAGAGAGGCTTGAGCTCTGCAGTGGACTTCCCTGACTCTTTCAGTTAACCTTAAAGTTCACTGTGCTGAAAACTAATAGCATTTAGTTGTCAAGAAGCCAGAGTAATGACATTTTGTGCCATTATTCTAATGCATTTTTCATTGTGCATTTTCTTTAATTATTTCCATGAGTAATATCATTATGCATTCATGCCAATACAATTCTGATAATTAATTTACATGATGGCAATTTCTTAATGATTTTGATGTCAAAGTTAATAGCAACATCTGATAGTTGATCTGTTTGAGCTGACATAAATTTAACTTTTAACGTATTGATGCCAAAACCGGCAGCAGCATCAAATTACATAGCAGAAAAATAAACATCCACAGGGTAAAATCCTCAGTAGAAAAGTCTTGATCCTTACCCGAGGTTGATAGGTTCAAAATAAAACCAAGACCCCTAGACACGATGCATGTCAGATTTTTACTTCCTCTTGGTTTATTTATTTATTTACACATTAATGGTATTGATGTCTCATGTTTAAGAGATGAAATAATATGCTATCATATAAAAGATGTTGTACTCTTGCCTCCAGATTGATGCATGTATTCCATATATTAAGAGGAAAAAAAATGTATTAACTAAGCCTTTATCTTTCTAGCTCTTTAAGCACTGTTCTGTAGGGGGGAATTTAGGACTGATGTCTGAATTCAAATTTTTGTCTTAGTTTGTGATTTCAGTTTGCATCATATTGTAATAAAATCAGCACAATAGACTTTATGTGGAGGCAAATATTGTTAATATCAATAAAACAAAAAACAGAGCAATGCAAAATAATGTTTGAGATCAATATTTTTAGTACATTTTTGCTATATGGAATTGATGCATAGATAAAGAGATAATTGTATGTGTTACTATATATATGTATCTATCTTTTTAATATTGACTCATGTAAGTATTACAAGACAATTAACATAAAATAAATCCACATTCTTCAAATCTTTGTCCAGGAGATTTGAAGATCTCTTTACAAGTCTATAGGTATTTTTATTTTCCAGTTAAATATTTTAGTACACCTTAGCATTGAAAAAATGTGTGTGAAACAAATTATGATAGCCATAAAATGGTGATGGTTGTTTTCCCTTTATATTTTTAATGAAAAGCAAAGCCTCATTCCATGACAGAGTCACTAACATAATATTTATTTCCCCCTGCTTCAGCCTGTTAAATGCATAGATGAAATGTTAAAAACCATTAGAAATAAAATTGATCCTGCCGTATATCTCAGCCTTTTCCTGAACTGGCTTTTCATTAATGATATCCACCAAGGGAGTGCACATTTCATTTTACATCGTGAGGAGATAATTATATAGCCTCAATTAGACCTTTCATTGCTGGAGTATAAAGGGTTGCTAGTGCAGACCCAGATCATTTGCCTCTAAAATGCACTACCTTTCCTTCTTCAGACTCCACGAGCAAGGTGCCTGTCCTTACCTGCTGAACAAGAAGCTATGTCTGATTGCTTTTAGCCTCTCTTAAACTTGTCTTCGCAAACATGAGGACACATGCTTGCTTGAAGCCAGCCCCCCAAGATTCAGGCATGTCAGTGTCCATTTTCTGTGTCCATCCTATGGAGTTGAACACTGCTCCACTCAGAGACAAAGTTTGTTGAACGATTTTAAGTCCCAGTGGTGTGGATGAAGGTGCCAACAGCAGCAATAGCTTAATCCCTCATGTATATTTCTGGGGAGCTGTACTTTGGAAGAAGCCTGTGGGATGAGAGGGGCTTTGCTCAGAATTTTTAACTTGTGCAGTGTACCATGAGTGTGCATGTTCAGCTACACACCTGCAAGTTCTTGTAAATGTAGTGCTGTGGTGGAGTACATGAGAAGAACATGGATGGGAGGAGATGTCTGAGAGCCCTTGAGTTTCAACCACCCACACATCTTTCACACATTCAGACATAAGCTGAGTCTACCTCAGCCTTTTGCTCTTAAAAGAGAATTGGTTTGAGGCAGATACTAGTCATACAAGTAAGGACAGTGAGAGAGAAGACTGAAAAAGAGTCTGATATATGGAATGGGAATTTTTTTGTTATACAGGCTTTGTCAAATGCATTTCCTGCTCACACATTTGTGATGAAGATCTGGGATGCTTTCCTCTAACAGAGCAATTTAATTTCAGAGCCTTTTTGGAGGGGGTGGAGAAAAGGGAGATTTTATTTTCCATAACATTACCCTATATTAATTAAATTTTATTTTAATAATAAATTTTTAAAATAATAACATTTCATATTATGGAGACTGAGAAAGGAGTGGAATACTGACTGTCCTTTTTCCTTGGTCTGCAGAAGGTATGGGTTTTAGCTTTTCAGGTTTCCTTCGGAAACAGGTTAGTCGAGAACACATCTTGGTTTTAAGAATAGCTGCTCAATGAGAAAGAGCAGTGTAAATGTTATCTTTATTCCAGGTGAGGAGAAAATCTCTGAAAAGCATTTCTGAGGAGTGTTATCTTTGTGGGTTGATTGTTGGAAAGTGTAAGAAATATGACTATGATTGTGGTTTGCACACTGAGAGACTCTCCCCCACAACCCAAATGCCTTTCTTGTGTGTGGCATTTCAGAAACCCCTTTTTTCTGCCTCCAGGCATGTGGAATGCCTGTGCAGAAAATATTTTTTTTTTCTGTGCAGGGCTTGTCATGAGTTGGACACAACCTCTTTGGAATGCAATGTAGGAGTTTGAAAGGGAGGTTTTAAAAATTCAGAGCTGCCTGAGGACTGTGAGCATTACTAATGAAAATGTGTTTGAGTTTAATGTTGAAACTAAATGTCCCATAGAACAGAATGAAATTAACTTCTTCCCTCCCCAAAACTCATACTGAAGTTTTCAAGGCCTTAAATCTGGCCCAGATAACTTAGCCTCTGAGTCAAAAGCTGCTCCCTATATGCCTCACATAAACACCCACACCCAGGCATCTCGTATTATCTTCCATTTCTTCAGTCTGCCAATTATTTGTCACACCCCGTTATTGTGGACTATCTTAAATTAGCTCCTTAGTGACTCAAACATTTATTAACTGCTCTGGAACCAGGAGTTCATCATGTTAGGAAGCTTCTAGGCCTTAATTGCTCCAAAAGAAGTTGTTTAGCATACTGATGGTGGCCGTGAATCATGGCAGAGGCAGCAGGGGCACCACCTGGCAGTAGGGCTGTGTCTCTCCCAAAGCAGGGGATGTTCTACTCACCCCCTACACCAGAGAGACATGAAGTGCTTTACTGGTGGTGGGATGCATCTTGTAGCAGTGTCCCTTTGAGTCATGAAGCCTGAGGGAGATGGCAGCAACAATCCACTACTCACTTTCTTTAATCAGGTGTGAGTGCAGAGGCGTGACTGTGGATATGAACTAGCTGCCTTGGTCCTTAGTGCAGAGGCAGAGAGGTCCTTTCTTCAGGAACAGTAATTAGTCAGAAGGCAGCCTAGCTACCAAGTACAATGCTCATTGTTTCTCTCCTTGACAGCTAGCTCAGGCTGGTTATTAACACAAAAAAAGCTTTCACTTTGAAAGCATTTTTTTCCCTCCATCTTCCACTGCTACATTTCCTTTGCAAAAGCCGTGCTGAGTCATATTTAACTGTGGCTAAGGTGGTGGGGCCTCTTTGAGGTGCCACTTTGGCACACTGGTTCAGAAGTCTCAGACTGGACCAAGACCAGAAAAGCACATAGTGGAGGTGGAGGTAGCCTCCCAGTTCCCGTGGCACAGACGGCTGTACAGTGAGCTGGGAGAAAGTTTTGTGGGAGACATTCCACAGCACATTACATGACAGCTTTCTAACAAGAGGGAAATTATGTCCTCTGTTACTTGTTGGACGGGAATTGATTACACTGAATCCTGTAACCCTCTGGATATTTTAAGTCTGTAGACCACAAAGAGCTTTCACTGTAACTGGACAGTCACTAACGTCCATTTACTGCACTGTCCTAGTCATCCGAAGCTTTCAGGCATACAGTTTACTAACTAACTGTACCAAGCAATGTGTTTTTAATACAATGGGTATTTACAATCTGCAATAGTTATATATAAAGCCTTAAAAAATATGCAATGTCTGACTACTAAATCATATGATTTTAAAGGAGGTTGTGTATATTTTTACATCCACTTTAGACTTACACACAGAGAGTATTTCCAATTGTTTACATATGTTAGAATCTCTTGCATTTAAATAGCTCATTATGCAAATATTTACAAAATACATGGATATTTATTTTTACTGTACCCTCTATTCAATCACTGAGCTAAGATTTAATGTCTAAACATTGTCTGCAGAGTCGCATGTGCAGTAACATATTATGAGTAATTATGTACTATATACAGTTATACCACAAAAATAACAGATTCAAAAAATATTAGCCTTTCAAAGGCAAGCACTCAAATTTATGGAGCATCAGAGGTAAAGGTGCAATCCTATTTCAACCCGCAATTATGCACATGTGCCTTATACCATGGTCTTCACTAGCCATGCTCCGGTTGTTCCCCAGCTGCCTTCAGCCACGATGGGTGCGTGTGTCCCACACTGTGTCACAGGCCGAGGCTCTGACCAAGGCTCCAGCCAAGCCTTGGGATCAGACCAAGGCAAATTTATAATGTTTCCCAGGCAAGGACTTTTTCCTGGATTTGGTCACCTAAGCAACTGACCTGGCTCAGCACGCATGTTTCTGATTTTCCCACTCCAACAGCAAGAGCTTGCAGAAAGAGAACACCCTGTACTAATTCACCTCTCTGGCTGGAGCCATACACCAAGTAGGACTAATTTTGCATTTGAGACATTTGAAAGAGCACTGTGTTCTCATATAATCAAAGACAGACTGAAGTAATTGTGTTGAAGGGTTTTCCTGACCAGAATATCTTCCACCAGGAAATGCTGCTTTGTTGGAATTGAAATACTTCATAGGAACATTTTGTTTGTGATGATATTTTTTGACAGAAAAAAATGTGAGCAATTCAAAATCTGAAGAAAGTTCTTCTCACTGCTGGTTGTTTCAATGTAGGCCTGATTTAATTTCTTTTGGTTTCAGAGCATATATTATTTATATTTACTATTCATGAGTTAAATATTATCAAATCCCCTGCACAATGCCCTTGGAACATTTCAATCGTGCTAATTCTGACATTGACTGATTTGATTATTAGAAGGCTTCAATAAGTTTGGGTTTTAACAATTATGTGTTTATCAGCCCTTCTGCATGCACAGGGCTTTCCTATATTTTAAGAAAACAAGAAAATTTCAGAAACTTAATTTCAACAGAATTTATAACTGCTACAAGGATGACATCCAATCTAAAAAAACCTTTTTAAGTGGATAAAGTTTTTGCAAGTTAAAAGCAGGCAAAATAAATCTAAAAAATATTGAGTGATTTCAGTAATAGATGGCAACTTTTGTTCCATCTACTACACTGCAAACAATTTGTCCTTGGAAGTAACTCTGAAAGCAGTATTTAATTTTTTAAATAGTACAATTTATAGAGAATTTATAGCACAAAGAGAAGATACTTGAAGCCAGGCTTTTAGTGTTAGCTGAATCAGTGATGAATATGACGTATACACTTGCCTGTAGTTAAAATTTCCTAAAGCTAATTTATAGCAATATGCATCCTGCATATTGATAATGTCCCAATAAAACCAGACTAAATAGAAGTTATCTTAAACTGAAGACAGGTTGGACTACAGTAATATCATTTGAATAAAGATTTCTCAGGATAATTAAATGAATCTGATTGCAAATCTTTTATTTCCAGTTCACAAAACATTTTGTAACTTCCGGGTATTTATATTAATTGGCATTCTGATTATGGAAAAAGGTAAAGCAAAACAATCATGAAGGAGACTCATGTAGACAAGTATCAGGAAATGTGAAGAATTTTATTAAAAAGAAATGCTTTCATAGCATTTAATGCTAAATAAACAGTGTTTGGCTAGTGTCTGACATAATGGATCAGGATTCTTCAATTCATTACTCACTTGCTCTCTCTGGAGACATTTGGAAGTAGGAGTGCCCACAGCAGGCGTGGTCACAACTGTAACGTGGGCAGTAAGAAATCTACCTCCATACAGTGCACTGTAACAAGCCCTTGTTTGGCTGTAAGCTTGACTGCTTTTTATGTCAAACGTTAATTGGTTGGGCAAAAAGAGATCATCCTGGTTTTCCACAGACCCTTAGCCTGAGGTGGCTACAACACCATCCAAGCTTTTTAACATTTAATTTTCTACTAGCCATTTGTTGGGGATCTTAGAGAAATCTTAGAGAAATCAGCTTCTCATCTTTCAGGGACTGGGATTTTTGAACAACTTTCCTACAGACATATTGAGGGGCAAGAAAGCCAAGAGGGATGATGAAGTGGATCTCTGTGTGTTTATGAAAGGGATTATAGACCATGTTCTTCTGCAGCAGCAACCAACTGTGGTTGGTGGCTCAGGAGTTTCTTTTGTTTGCTGAAGCAGACTTGTCCAAACTGAAAAGGACCAATGTCTTCTCAAAAGCTTCAGCTCCTTTCTGGAGGCCAGCAAAAGCTATCTGAGGCATAGGTTCCTGCTGCTGAAATCCAAGGCCAGAATTCAGACCAACTGCTGGGGTCCTGTCTCTTCTGCTGGCTTCCTTCTCCTCCTACTCCCACCTCAGTCTCACAGAGTAGTCTTGGGAGAGCCAAGCAATGCACACATCACATTTTCACATCTAAAACAATGGGCGAAACATTGCATAAACCACTCTGATGAAGGCAATGATGCTTGATTAAAATATGGTAGGTGTGCCAATCATTACTGCAGTAAGGCTGCACCACAGAATCCACTGCTTGGAAGGCACCGACCCAAGCAATTCTACAGTCTCAGCTTGCTCTGCTCTAAACTTCAGATTCTCATTCTGTTCCCCTGACCCTCTTTTCTATCACTGGAGATATATTCCATCACACCAGCTCTGTTTCAGGTGGAAAGCAGAGTGCCTTTAAAAAGAAAGAGAAAAAGGAAGGCAAAAAATAGGACCTATGCATTTCACATGTGACTTCCACCCACCTCCTGCCACATAGCTACAAAAATGTTGAGTTTATTTATATATAAATAAAAACAATTTTTCATCACTGCAACTTGTAAATAGGAAATGAAGTCACAATCCTCGAAATTATAATGGCAGGCACACAAAGACACAGTTGCTGGCACGGAATTCAATTAACAGATAGCAATCACCCTTGGGTGACTGTGTGAGGTGGAAATATACAGGCATGCTAATAAGTAATATCTTAAAGCCAAGGCGTTTATCAGCCAGCAGCCAGACATGGGCATAAGTGTGGGCAGACAGCACTGCTCTGGGATATTTAATAAAACCTGCTCTCTTCACTTGAGGATTTGTGTTTAATCATTTGGTAACATTTTAGAAACATCTAGCCTGGGAAGCTTCTCAAATGGAAATGCTTAGGTCAGAAAACGTAGAGAGTTATTTACTGATACTAAAATAGCCAAAGGAACAGAGTGGATTCTAGGTAATATTAACAGAATGCTTTGTTGCCATCTTTTTGACCTTTTAAGTTTCTGGGGTATGCCTTCTACGTGAATCACAGCCTTATCTGGGTAAACATGCAGGAGGCGTTCATTAATACTGGGAAAGTGAATGATTGAACTGCTGTTTGAAATATAATTTTAACTCTTTTTTGCTTGGTTGAAAGCCTAAAGCTAAAATAGTTTTCTTCTAAGCTCCTTGAACTTTAATTTGCATTGCATTTTGGCCTTTCAAAGGCTTCAGGCAGGCCAAGGTTTGTCATCTGCTGAAAGATGTTCAATTTAAACTTTCTCATCAGGGCTCTCTTTGTGCCACAGCAGTAGGGTGAACTCAGGGCTGTTTTGCATGGCTAAATACCACTGCTTAGAGGAAAGGCAAATCCAGTAGCAAAGTCATGAGTTTCTTTAAAAGAAGGCAGTTCAACTTAGGGAGACATTTGTTAGGAGCTTCATAAAGAAGAAATGTAAGGGATGGTTTTACTACATTCTTGGGTAACTCCCCAGGGTTAAAGGATTCATAAAATGAAAGTGGTTTGGAGCAGGACACAGGAGGCCAGCCAGCCTAGTGATGGGACATGCAGGAAGCAGCATATGTCAGCCATTATCAAGGAAGGCTGGAGGGTGTTGGCTGTGAAGCAGACACTGTAGCTAGTACCTGCTCTTACTGCTTTTGGTTTCAACTCTGACCTGGGTATGCAGTCATACCTTTTGTGGTCATTGGCTCTGCCCCTGCCACTGGGCTGGAGACAGCAGAAAGTCTGTGGTGCCTTCACTCCTTCCCTGAGAGAAGGGAACACCCCTCTGGGCATGCTGCCTCAGCAGCCTGCACTGTCCCTCTCACCGGTGTGGCTGCCTGCTTTGCTTTCTTTGGAACATTTCTGATGCCCATGCAGACTCTGGTGGCCACCAATAGTTGTGTAGCAGCTGAAGCAGTGGCGATTGTCCAATTTTCAGAGTCTTAGTCATTTTGCTTTGTCAGAGGAATCATCAACAGGCGAGCTGAAGCAGATGTTAGAGATGGGCAGTGACATGCAGCAAGCACCCTCTAACAGGTGCTCTCAGTACCTGCTCCCTTTTCCCCTGGGGATTCACGTGACTTACGAATCAGTGGCCAGAGCCTCTGCCAGCCATTTTCCACACTGCTGGCATGCAGCCCAGCCTGGGCTCTGCTCAGGAAGCTGTAAAGTGGCTCTGAATAGCTGCTGTGAAGCTGTCCCTGTGCTGCTCCTGTCACAAAGAGTTTTCAATGCCCGCCTCACTAATGGATGGGTTTCTCTTATACAGAGTGCCAAACAATGCAGTGATACATTCAGGTTTTATTAGTGTGAGTTTAGCGTGGCCGCATTATTCATAATGGAAACAGCACAAAAGAACTGCGCTGTTCATCCCAAACGCGAGGCCATAAATCCTGCGAGCCACGCAGCACCGTCGAATGATGTGTTTGCACCACTTATTTAGCAGGAAAGCTATTTGTAGTCCCTCTGTATGTAAACCCAAGCTGTCTTAATATTGCAAGCCCAAACTGTGTTGGAGGAGGTAATAGCGACAAAAAAATAGCAACCAGTGCATTTTAGAAAACTCAGTCGTAAGTCTAGGATACCAGGGCTCAGCCCCCGCCGCCAAGCGAGAGGGGAGCAAGTGCTGTGGATGGGTGCTCTGCTGAGGGGGCTCAGCCCTTGCCCATCTCTGGGCTATGACAGGGCGGTGCTGTGTTTGCTTCAGGACTGAACATGGACCTGCTTTGCTGAGGAGTGTGCGTTTGTGTGGGACATGGGGAGACTTTGTGCTGCTGCTCACTTGGTTTGCTCTTGCAGAGAGCAGCTGCAGCAGCGGGGTGTGTGAGGTATGCCTCGTGGAGATACATTAATGGCCTGAGTGAGGGTAAGCTGGTCAAGAATTAAAGACAATAATAATTTATTGTGATGAGGACACATCACCTGCCTAACGTAAATCAGGCTTTTAGGCGTCAGCAAGCAGTATATGCTGATTTGCTGTTATGTGTTCCTTGGGAGACTGAGCCAGAGGGAGTCAGCCTGGGCTCAAGTGGTGGCTTGGGAGGAGCTATGCTGAAAGCACTGCCTCCCTTCATGTAGGCTTCATGTGACTGTGAGGGAGATAAAGCTGACTTTAGTGTGCTTCTGCATTCAACCCAGTGACCTAGAAATGAAGGGCTACAGAAGCTATTACCAGCCTTTTAAACTACTGCCTCTTGCAGAACTCCTGTCACCCTGCTTCCATCAGCCTTCGCCAGGCCTGGAAGCTGGGCAGTGGAAGCCCCCATCACCTGTGGTCTAAGCACTGTTTCTTTGATGCTGCACTGCACTCATTGAGGGAAATGTTCACGAGAAGATTCATGCACATTTTAGATGTGAGTATTATTTGTTGACTCAAATGCAATGGCCCAGGGAAATTACTGAACAGGTTCCTATTGCTTTTTCAGGAAATATTGCCTGAACTTGTGGGAACACCTCCCCTCTCTCTTCCCCCATTCTCTCCTGCATCCATACCCTCTCCAGTATGGCCATTAAAGCAATTCACTCTGGGCTGAGAGAGGAATCTCTGATTTCCTAAGCCTTACCTCTGAAGCAAGCTCTCTGCACTCCTCCAGCTGCTTCGTTCACTGTTGGTATTAGCACTGGAAACGCTGACAGTAGCTGCTAAAGGTTAAATGTGTTTGTAGAAAATCAATAGTGTGGTGCCCTGTTCTCCCTTTCCCCTCAACTTCTCAGGGGGAAAATAGCCCCTGGATACATGAAGAATATGAGTTCACATTTCTCCATCTCAGAACATATGCATTTATGCAAGAGGCTTAAAGGATATCTTTTATGATCCTGGAACAGCGACACTTCTCTTAATTCAGTGCTTGGAAGAGTGACAGAGGCTTCTGGAAGTGTTGGTTATTATGCAGGGCATGTGTTTTAAAACGTTAAGTACCTTGATTGTCTCTCACATAGCTAGTGCTGTCAGCAGTTTGCACAGTGCTTTTATGTGCGTTTTTCCTCCCTGAGACACCTGTGTTAAGTTCAGAACTGATTCTGCTTCTGAAGCAATTTATTAAACATCTTCAGTGCACCACTTCTGTGAAGAGGTCAATTTGTTCTTTCTGCCTAGAGATACAAGATTCTGGGCTTCAGTTGGTAAATGCAAGTATTAGGTGAATTTCTCACTGTTTAACTTGAGCTTTCCTTCAATCCACTCTCTCTAGTGATCCCTTCCTTTAACATAGGAATTTATTATTCATGAAATGTGGAGACATGCTACTGTACCAGTCTAGAGCAGGTGCAGTTGGGTAGCCTGGCATGCACACACTCTGCTCTTCACCTCTTCTGGAGGACACATTTTCCAGATGACTGAAAACATCTGTTTCTTTCTCTTACATTCCTTTGTCTTGCTTGCAAGATGCCAGTGTGGCCGTGGTGGGTTGGCACGCATTCATGTCATGAGGTTCCTGGAGCACAACCAGCCGAAAGCTGGTCCCTAAAGCAGCTCATGCACAGGCTGCTGGATGTATGTGAGGAGCCTCTGGCTTTTGATTCTCTCTGAGGTGGCCTCCCTGGAGGTTAAAAACAGGACTCTGGGAAGGAGTCCTGCCCCAAAACCCAATTTTGTAATGATTTTCCTTGTCTTACTGCTTGAAGGTCTTCAGGCTGGTGTTATCTATACATACCCTCAGAGGTCCAAGTGCCTCTCTGTATCCTTGTTTGTGGGTGGGCTTTTTATTTTTGTTTGCTTTGTTTTTAATTTGGATGTTTCTGATATGCAAATTGACCTGGATCACATCTGTACATACTAGACACAACAGGTTTCATATTAAAATACAAATTTTAGGTGTGATGAACTGGATCCAAATTAAAATTTACTTTGCAAGGCTTCTGCGTGAACTTTTTTCCCCTCTTTTTTTCTGCCACCCATCATTCTTATCATTGTCTGGGATCACTTTTATTTTGTTATTCCAGCTAAGAATATGGCTCATGGTGTTTGGCTAGCCCTCCAGTTCTGGAGGGAGCACGTTTGCTGAAATAAAAATTGGTAGGTATTCCTAAAGTTACCCCTAGGACCTTGGTCAATCTTTAATAACTAGATCTGAGACAGCAGATCCTGAAGTAAGAGGGACCATTTCTATTGGAGTATCAAATTAAACTGTCATCCCAAGACAAGTATGGATATACAAAGTCGATATTTCCCCTGAATAGTGAATATTTTGGTAAAATTCTTATACTACTTATTACAGAAGTTACAGCTTTTTGGCAAGATTTTCATTTAATGTGATTTAATATAATTTTCTGGACTGTATTTTGCATACAATGGGGTTTCTTTCAAAGTTGTGGTTTTTTGGTTTTTTTTGTGGTTTTTTTTTTTTTTTTTTTTTTGGGGGGGGGTTTTGTTTTTTTTTTTTTTTTTTTGTAGGGAGGGTGTTCTGTTATTTTTTCTTATTTTCTTTTTAAATTTTTTTTTGTTAGACTAAGTCAGACTGCAAATTTAAGAAGTAAAACTGATTACAAAAAGTACCTGGAGAGCATTAATCAGTGGGAACTTGAGAAGTAGCAGACTCTCAGAGCTAGTGATAGAGTAATATTTTTCTTCTTTCTTTTATCATAGAAAGGGCCTGTAGAAGTATGTACTTGAATCACTAAAAATGTCCAGTTCTCAAGGATGCTGACCAACTTGGTATTCTTAGTTTTGATTTAAATGAAATATTTTCAGCATGTGGTTCATTTCCAAACAAATCAAACCAAAAAAATCTTGAACCGTAAGTGATGCTTCACATTTCCTGTTGGAAAAGATTTCAGAAGCTCATAAAATGTCTCCAGCCCTTACAATATATCAAGTCATATTAATTTATGGTAGTCAATGAACAGTCAGAAATGGTGGAGGAGAGAGATGGAGAGCCTATAATATTTACTTTCTTTCAGAACTGTATATCAGAGGGCCTTTTTTTTTTTTTTTTTTTGCCTTTATACACAACTCAGGCACAGCATCTCTTCTTTCTTGCTTCAGGACAAAAAAAATGGAAGAATTAAAGAAGGGGGAAAATCTACATATTTGTATTATATTATGTTCTCCAAGTAGCAAATTCCCTCTGCCAGCTATCTGTGGGTGTGCAGCCCTTCCTCAGGAACATGCTGTATCTTCTGAGTTCCTGTGCTTGTGATATCACAGCGCTTTTGCTCTGAAGAGCCATGAATGGGGCCATTATTAGGGGCCAACAGATAATTAAGATTCTGAGAGGGGTAGACTGCTAAAAGCGTGTTTAGTGAGGAAATTACAAGGCCAATAAAAAAAATGTCTTTGCGAGTTCCAATTGTATTCTTTTCTTCAGTGGGTCTAATTTTTCAAGGTCTGTCTGGATCATGATGAAGTTTTCTTTCATCCTTTTTTTTTTCTCTTTACAACAGGAGCTGAGGCTGGATTGTAAGTTCAAGTTAATGAAGCAGCCTCAAAGTTGAGGAGGAAGAGAATAAACTGCAACTCTGAAGCACAGACCATTGGAGATTCCTCTTTCAAACCCTGCCTTTGCCACTCACTGGAGTTATTTGATTTGGGAACAAGATAAGAATTCACAATATCTGATTTGCAGAAATAACCTGGGGGAAGGAAAAACAGTCAGAAATACTAATTTCAGATATAATTTTCATCTCTCAGTTTTCTAAAAATCTTTCTCATGTCTAATAGCATTAAGCAAATACAAAGTACAGATTTTGGGGAAGTTGTGCACCAACTGACAAATGCATCTCCAAATAGCCCACAGTTCAGCACTTCTTTTTCTGTCAATACTCCGTGACCAGGAAAGGTTTGGAACATAATTCTCTCCCAGTAATCTGTCTTCTCCCTTTCTCTCTCTCTCTCTTTTTTTTTCCTAGTAAGAAATAGACCTGGAAATTCATTGCTGATTTCCCAGGAGTGTTATTCATGCCAGTTTATTTATGTATTTATTACTCAAGTGCAAACTATTGCAGTTCCTTGTGGTAAACTGCAAATCAAACTGATAGAGGCAGAGGGCTGGCTGTCACATGAAGTGCTGTGGAGACGAGTGCTGATGCTGTGGCTGCTACTGCCCCTAAGGATGAGGTGTGAGGACAATTCAGCCTCCTTGGTGCTCAGGTCTGCCCAGGCCTTGACTAGAGCTGTAAAAAACCAGTATGCCTTCACAAGGATTTAATTGTCTTCAGCAGGACATTTAATACAACTATATTTTAACATGTGTGCATAATAGTTTATTGTGTTTAAGTGTTGGAACTGCAGCTAGGAGAAATCTATATTAAGGCTGATAAGAAAGGGGCAACTTCAACTTGGAATGTGGTCAATTGCAAAAATAAAAGATGTCCCTAATGTAACACTTGTTTCTAGGCTTCCTTCTTATTCCTGATTTTTCATGACTATTTCTCATAATTTATTCCCATCCATGTACACAGTCCTTTGTTATTGTGTGAAAAACCTACAGAAAGGCAGTTCATTGACTACACAGAGGAAAAAGTGAAAATCCTGTCAATGCTTAAAGAAATCAAATTAAAAGAGTTGTCATTTTACTTTATTGACTAAGTCTTGTTCCCTTTCATAACAAAGGATAAAAATGTGAGTTTGAAATCGTTGTGTTCGTTTGTGTGGTATCTTGATTTCCGTTCAGATATGCTGATTTACACTAGCAGAAGTCCTAATTGTTTATTCAAATGCCATCTTCCTATGTCATCTTGGTAGAGACATAATGTTCCTGTATTTTTCGTGTGACCTTGCCTCATCTGCAAAGCTCAAATTTCATTGCCACTCTGGGAAAGGTTACTGGTGAGAAATGTTTGAGCCTTAAATGGATTCTTAAATTTAAATAGGACCCATTTTTTTATGTGTTGAAAACCAGGCTTAGATCCAAATACCTCAGAAACTTGAGAAGATTCAAACTTGATTTAGACTGAATTGTGCAACTTAAATCTTTTTCAAGTACATAAATAATTCTGTGTGCAAAGAGTGTAAATCCACATGTACATGTGTGTGTGCGCACACAGAGGCACAACATATGTATGTTGATACATAACCACACAAATGTACATGTCTTGCTTTAGTCTCATACTTGGAAATAATAAGTGACTTACATATCTTTCACTGGAATTCCATCAGTGTTTACTTCCTTAAAGAGAATTCAAATTTTAGAAGTTTTTAAATAATTTCTTAAGTAGCTAAATAATTGCTGATGGGAAAAAAAACCAAAACAAAACAAAGGAATCAATTTCAGTTTTTTTGAAAATTTCTCTCTAGTTGGCCATGAACTAGATTTTAGACAAAAATGTAAGTAGGGTATTTTAAATATTTATTAGTTCCTTATCATTGTTCTATATGGAGGTCAATATAGATTTCAGTTTGAGTAGGACCATGAAAAGAAGAAAGCTCTCTTTATATGGCTAATACAAGGTAAATAAATTTTGGAAGTGTGAAGTTGTGATTGGCAGGCAGAGGGAAAGGATGTTGTGTGGGATGGATGGCAAACCAGGGAATCAAAATGTGAGAATGAAGTAGACATAGAATCATTCTGGTTGTTTTGGAGAAAAATCACTGTCTGACTCCTAGTTCTGCAGAAACAAAGACAGGGTGGCCTGGATTTGAATCCTTTTTTACCAGCAAATCCAATCTTCAGGATAGTTTGCATAACCCATTCCAGCTTTGGCTCATGTCTGTTCTGAATAAGCAGTTAAGAAGTTTGGGTATTTTTCAGTTCCCTGTGGGCTGGCACAGAAAAGATATGCAGCACAGAGGACTGAAGGAGATGATTTGTTTAACTTTTGCTGGCCTGCATGGATGCACCTCCCTGAAGGCAGCAGCGTTCAGCCACCCTCATTCCCAGTACTGACTGGTGTACCAGGTGCTGGTCTCACAGACAGAAAATGTTCAGTGTCAGTGCTTCAAACACCTGTTTACAGAGGTTTATATAATTAGGAGCATAATAGAGCTGTCTGCTAAAAACTCGGGGTGTTCTGAATCTGGTGCTGGTGCCAGCTTGGCAGGAACAGCTCCAATGGACACAGGAAAAACAGAGAGAGCAGTCAAGTGTTATATGCCTCCCTAAACCCTTGTTTATGAGCTTGTGCTAAACCTCTGCTGTACTGCAGACTCTTCCTATGAGAGTATCCAAATGTGTCGTTAGCACACCAAATCACAGGAGCCAAATTTCATCAGCAGGTTTGTGGCTGAAGCAGGTTTTTATGTGTGTAATTTTTTCCATATGGGTGTGACTTTAGAGCAGAACACAAGACATTAAAAGGGAGAAAATCAAACTTTGGCTTAAGTGTGTCTCACCTATGAACATATATAAGTTTAAAGAAATATTGACTGAGCTGTTGAGAAGGTGCAAGGCTGGTGTTCCTCAGTTTGCAAGGACAAATATTTGGTTAATGCCAGCATTCCAAGGACCTGGACAAGACTTAGCCCTTTGGTGCAAAGTGCCCTGCGAATCCAAGGTATGAGACAGCTCCTGTCTCCAGGAATTTGCCTTCTCTGCTTATAACCTGCAAGAAGGGAGGATATCCTGCCTGAGGCATTGCAAGCAGATAACAGGAAAGCTGAAAGCAGAACCCAGTTCTCCAGCCCAGTGCCTTGCATGATGAGCTTCACTCTGGATTGGTTACTGTTTTCCCACAGCAGTGCTCTGCTGCACTAATTGGGATTAGGTCCCATTGCACTTAATGCTTCCTGAGCACAGAGGAGGAAGCAAATTCTGCCATGAAAAGCTCGACAGTTGTAGCTGCTTAATTGATGGGGTTATTTTAAATCCAGTCAGTTAAATTGCTACGGTCACCCTTTATTATAGCCTAGGCAATTTTATTTCAAGTTAGCTTTAATCAATTAGGAATTGATTTTAGCTAAGTCAGTATAAGAACATCTGATCTGGTTTAACAAAATTGGTTTTAGAGAAGTGAAATGGGTGCAGATTCAGCATGAGCCCAAAGAAGGCTTGCTTTCTCTTTTTGCCTGCTGATGATCAGGTACAGGATATCCCAGTAAAACCCCAGATCCTGCACAGCCTCAGCAGATCCTATCCCAATCTTAAGCCCTGGCAAAATAAAACACACAGAAAGGCAGATAATGATGGTTGCCTTAATGAAGGACTCTCTCCTCAGCAACTTGCACACATATGCACAAGCACATCCTCGTCCTGACTGCACTGGTCAGTGGCAGAGCTTTGGGAGCAGCAGGTGACATGCAAGTTAAGAACTTGCCAACTCTGCCTGCCCAAGCTACAGCCCTCCAGGCCACTGAGGCAGCAAACCATCTTGGTCTTCCACTATGTGCTTTTAACGCATTTGTTTTCAGCCAGTTTAGTGTTTTGAAGAGGTTTGCAAAGATGGCTGAGCTGGAGGTATGGCAAGGAAAGTGGCTGGGAGCAGGTGGAGGTAGGAAGAGGAAGCAGCAGTTCTGTTTCTTGGCAGAAGTGTGGCACTATATTGTGAAAATAGAAATCCCAGGAGAACTGAGAATTATCAATAGAGAATTTTGAGCTATGGCTCTTTCTAATGATGTCTTGCCTTCAGGGCTATGAAACATTTGCAAAGTTTTATGACACTTTTGAAGCTTATTTCTCCAAATGATTATTCTGATATTTTTTACTATACTGTAAATAGATAGTATGTTTTAAAAAAAACCCATCTGGTTCTCTTCAATTTGCTGCTATTGTTTTTATCATGATTGTTATGAGTTCTTATATAGAAACTTTTTATCACTGAATGTTGGAATCTTTCATTTCTGTTCTCATAAATGGTAAGAATAAAGCTACTACAGTCAAGGACCCACTATTTCTGGTACTATCAGAAGAAAAAAAGCAGTGTTTCTGACTAAGACTTGTTTACTTTGTGCCAGAGCCATTCCCATGCTTGACTTCTTCTGTAGGTACAAGTAGTGTTAATGAGGTGTTAATGTGTATGTAGGCGTCGAAGACATAGATTTGCCTTTGATCAGTCGGTGTTATTTCCCTTTTTTTCTTCCTTTTTTTTTTTTTTCCTAACCTCGAAAAGCTGTTTGCACTATGAAAGCCTTCTGACTTAACAGAAATTTTTCCAGGAGCTGAAAGAACTTCTGAAAACAATGTCCAGTGAAACTCCCACTGACTGCAGTGGGGTCAGTGCTGCTCCTTTGATTACAATTGTTTGAAGAGCAAAAACAGACTCCCAAGGGTTTGCCTACACGCAGTGTTTGTACTGCTTTAAATATAGGCTTGAAACTATTATATTGAAAGTAGTATATAAACCCTAGTACAATGCAATTGTGCTATTATCGGGAAGATATGCTGATCTTGTTTGAACGCACAAATGCAGATCAGACCACAGTCTCTCCCTATCTGTATTAGTATATAACATCAACGTTTTGTTTTTTCAAATGCACACCTAAGGAGCTACCTTGGCACAGATACTAGGTGTGTTAGTTTCTTGGTTTGTAATTATTAACACACATGAAAAAATGAAAGCAAGACATTTAAAGTGAGAAAGCTCCAGAAGATAGAAAAATTATGCTGTCATCTTATTGATGTGGGCTTCCTTATCCTGTTGCCTTTGTTATCTCTCTTATTCACTCCTGCTGACTTAAAGCAGCATCACCTCCTGTTTATCTGAGTCTCATGAAAAAAACAATTGATTGGGGGGGTGTGTGTGTGTGTGGCTTTCGTAAAGCAAACATGTACAAAGTGAAGTTGAAAAGGTTCAGTGCTCACGCCTCCTTCCCCAGACTCTCTAGGCATCCCCTTGGGACTCTGAGGCCTGGCACAATCATATATTCGAGTGGAAGACTGCGTGGGTTTCTGCATATGTCTCTCTTGGGACATCCTGTTTGCTGCAGTCATGCCTTACAAGCGGCCAAGAACAGACTCTACTGTCCCAGGTGCTGCACAGTCAAGCCAGCAGACAGGTCCTGCTCTCTGCACGGCAGCCTGAGCTGTGGTGTTGGCCTGGCCACACACAGCAGAAGGGAGACGTGGAGCTCACAGTGGGAGACAATGGCGTGGTCGCAGCAGCCAGTGTGCTGGCACTGAGGCTGGTGGAGGGCTGAACATGGGAGGTTTCCCAAGAAGAGAATCTGAAATGGAAAAGGAGGGAAAGTGAAGTGAGAAAGAGAAGATGTATGCTCCAAGAAAACTGTGATGCAGGCTGGAGGAAGCAGCCCACTAGCACAAATTGACAACCCAGTCAAAACTGTATCAAAGGCTCCAGGAGCAGCTGGAGGCTCCCAGTGATGATGGCTCTGTAGCTTTCCTGGCTCTCTCTCTTCTACCTCCTGGTTGGGGTCTCATTCAAAATTCAATTTTCTCCCACAGGCCACATGGCAGGAAGGGGAATCAGGCTTGAAACATGGAGAATTGATTTAAAACAGCCAAGCTGGGCTCCTGTTCCAAAATCTTACTTTAGAGGATTTCTGTCTCTTCCTTGTAACTATAGAAAACCCTGGTTTGATTATCCTTGCCAAACTTCAGTCAACCTTTGGAAGTGCTTCTCTTCCTCCTTTCTCCTAACTCCGAGAATGAGGTAGGAGGTAGGAGAGGTGGCTCATTGCATAAAGCTATGTCCAAGGGTTGTAAAGATGTAGAGTAGCTGGAGGACTGGGTCCCAGCCCCCTGGGTCCAGAGGTTTCTGCCTTATCTGCCTATAATGAATCCAGTTCTGCCTGTTTGTGTAGAAGAACACAACTACTTCTAAAAATAGGAAAGGGAGAGTGTAAACATACTAGCAAAGGAGAGGCATAGCAAACTATGCACATCTCTGTGTATAACTCTTATTTATAAGGTTTGTTCCCTGAACTTAAGCAAGCCTGCTGCAGCAGAGGTAAATCATGTGGCCCTGGAAACATTTACTGTTTCCTACATAAGCAACAGCTTCTATTTCTTCCTCCCCCACCCCAGTTTATGTTTTGCTGTCCCAGCTGGAGTTTAATGTGCTTTGCAGTTTCCTCTATTTTTCTTTTTGAGTGTGTTTTGATTTTTTCATGTTGAAGTCTCTGCCGACAAAAGGTGTCAGCCCATTTAACAGCTGCTGGGAGACAAGTGCTCCGTGGATACAGACAGCATGGCAGTGTGGGAGGCCAGACGAGGCATCCTTTGGGCAGGCAAGCACCATGTGTCCTTGGCCTCTGAGTCCATTTTCCTCTTCAGCTGGGCTGCTTAGAGCACATCATGGACGATGCTGAATTTTGGAATGGGAGCTTAGTGCTTTGGATGTGAAAGCATGCTGTATGTTTTCACACCTGAAAGCTCTTCAAGGAGAGATCTGAGATCTTTCCTTTTATGCGCATACATTGAACTTTCTTTGACTGGCTTCAGACTATTTTTTTTCCCCACATATGGTGATTGCTTCCAATGTGTGCTTATAGAAACTGGAGACATTTACATTCCTAGTTTAGGGAAGACTTGACAGATATTTGATTTGAGTTGGTTTGTTATTCCTAGTTCTGGCTTATTGCAACCACAGTCCTACTGCTGTATCTCTATTGATTGCAGACAGACATCCTAAGGGATAACTCTGTTTTCCCTTTCATTTAAAAAGGAGAAAAAAAGGCATGTCTCTGTGGGAGGATGGATTGTAGGAGAATAGAGATACTGCTGAAGACAATCTCACCCCTGAGGAGTTGCAGCTGTACTAATTACCAAAAAGTAGGAACAGCCTTGCCTTTAATAGGTCACAGCTGTGTCCAATAAGGGTGTTATAAAAGAGTGGGTTAGCTGGTTGAGAGGAGAGTTGGCGTCAGTTGGCTGATGCTGTGAGGAGTAAGGGTCAGGTGTTCATGTTAGGGACAGTAAGGGTTAGTATGTGCTGCTGGGGACAGAAAGGGTCAGGCAGTCATGATAGGGACAGGAAGAAGTCAGCCAGCCATGTGGAAGAAAGAGAGAAGGAGTCAGTGTTGCGAGGAGCTGCTCATGAGAGCTCACAGAGAGAAGGTACAAAAGGCTTTAAGATAATAAGCTAACGGTGACAGTCAGTTCCTATCCACCATCAATTGGTGGCTCATACGGGGATAGATCCTGACATGTCTCCAGCCCTAATACTTGAGAAGACAGACACAAATACCTAATACAGACTGTTTGATGAGACTGAAAGTGTGTCACTGTGAGTTCTAAAATGTCATCATTTATTCACCCTGACTTCTCTGTCATTCATTGAGGTACCCACAACACTAATGTGCAGAACTGTGCTGAAAAGGCTGCAGAAGAAGAGTATCTGCAATTTTTTGGGTTAAACTAGCAGGAGAGTCCTGAAGTGAAACCCTGAAGGACACCCAATCTGAATTCAAAATTCTGCTGACTCTATAGCAAAATTGCGTCTGACATCCCCTACTTACACTCCCTTATTTCTGTCCAGACAGCAAATTCTATTTGACCCCTGGATTTAGCAGGTTTGGGATAGTTTTCTTGAGCCTTGTCCAAAGAAGAAACAAGGAGATTTAGTTTATAGTTGTGTGTCTAGATCACAAGAGTCCCTGGGAGTTTCTCTGGCAGCCCAGATGTTTTTCCTAGTAGAGAAAGGCCCTGCCCATGTCCCATTGTCTCTGTAGACCAGGGGCGAAGGACAAGTATGATTATCTGCTGGCACTAAAGATCTTGCTTCTGTCATTATAGAAACTTAATCAAAGAGTCTGTTCCAGTTCTTCAGCATTGCAATCTCTTGCCTGACATACCTGGGCTGCTGTTCTGACTAACCTTAAGACACTGCAGGGTTTGACTGCTGTGAAAATGAAGGCAGCTTGTACAGGTAAAAGTGGGCGAGGGTAAAATCCTGGAGCATGTGTAGCAGTGGCAGTGCTACTCCTGTAGCAGGACACTCAGCACAGGTGAGTAGCCCAGGAGTTTACCTCTGGCCTCTCTGTTGCACGTTGCCTAAGCGTTTGTGGGCGTCTCTGATGTATTGCCCCATGCCTCCTCATTTAAAGCCAGCATGGCCAAGTTCTCAAAATCATTGAAGATTCCCACAAATGCAGGACTCTGTCTCACAGGATGAGAACCCAGTCTTCAGCATTTTTTTTTTACCTCTTTCCTTGAGCTCCTAGAAGTGAAAATGAGGCTAGGAGAAATGGCAAACATCATACGTGAAGCCCTAAAAATTTGTGGTTGCTGTGGTACAAATCTTTTAAAGCAACATGCTTGCTCTACTTCATTTAATGAATTGATCTGATGGCTTGTGCTCCTGTGAAGCCACTTCCTCTTGCTCATTTAGTTTTCCTTCCTCTCTCTAAGCCCCAGAATTTAGACCTTTCTCATCACACTACCTGTCTATTGGAAAGAGATCTCTGCTCATTCCTGCCAAATGAGAGAAAATCAAAGTCTGTGCTGAGCAGCAGTAAAAGAGCAATGCTGCTGCCTGGAATTGCATCAGGAGCTCTTTCCGTATTAGACCATGTAAGTGCTACAGGAGGGAAACAAGTAGCTGAGCCTGTTCAAAAGCCTATGAATTCTTTCTTGCATTAAGTTAATTAGTGAGAAATGAAACAAGAAGCTGGTGCATGAAAGAAAAGGATTAGGTATCTTGTATCTTAGTAGCTCAGTGGAATTGCAAGGAAAAGGGACCCAACTCGTCAGTTCTAAGAAATAAGTGTTTTATCCTTGTTTCAATTTTGAGCAAAATTCACTGTGTGTTTTACCTGCTGATGGACAGAGAACATGCAGCTGCTGAGGCAAACATGATAACAGATAATCCAGGGAAATTTGTGTGACCAGTTAGTGCTCAAGCACAATCCTGTCTGAACCGTGTCCTACTGGCTGAGAAGCACCATCTAATTCCCTTCTGCTTTCACTCTAACTGGCTGATTCAGGGAGTAGGAAACTCAAAAATGAGCACATTCACTCCTCCCCAGCACTTAGCAGCACCAGGAAAATATGGCAAACAGATGGGAGTCAATGTATCATCCAAATGAAATCCCACCCTTCATGAAAATGTGCCAGCTGAAGAGGAGACAGGATTCTTATTGGTGTCCTTTGCCATAGATAGCAAATGTGATTTTTTTGGCTCAAAGACAGCAGTGAGTAGTGCTTTGCTTTTTTCCTCCTTTGGGTGCTTGTCATCTTGGCCAGGTGGTCTTTGGAGCTTGGGACATGCAGAAGCATGAGACTTTCCAGAGAAAGCTCCAGATGCCCTTGGCAAACTTGTTTCTCCTAAATCCTGCTTTCCTGCTGTGTCTGGGGCTGAAATTTTCACAGAAAAACTAGCAGGATAGTTAAGAAAAATCTAACAGGCTCTTGAGCTGTATTTTATGTGGACAAGATGTATTTCCATCTGGAGCTGGGGCGGCAGTTTTTCCTTGCCTTGCTGACAGACTTCACGTTGTCATGAACAAAACTTGCTTTTAATGGATATTGGGATCCCTTTCCCCTTCATGTGTTTCAGTTGTGACATTTGGAAATATTACTCAGGAAATCTCTCGCCATCTGGGTCTCCAGCAGCCTCAACACCTGCACCACTGATGCACCCTTGCCTCTCTCAACAGTAAGCCCATCTCTTCCCCTGCAGCTGTCCCCTTCAGATTCTCTGTCTCAGTCTGTCAGCAGTCACCAACAGAAACCAGCTTATGCATCCTGTTCAGTCTTTTTTCCAGCCTATAAACTTGACAGGACACTCCTCTATTTGCTCAGTTTCCATTACTTGCCACGAAGTGGGGAATGTTCCTGCACATTTGAGGAGGCACAGATTTACCTGGAAGTCTCCCCACCTGCTCATAGGGAGCAAGACGTCACTTCAAAACCCACAAGACAAGTACTTCAGTCTGAGTTTTGAAGGGGGCAGCTTAGGGCTGCCTCTTTCCCTTCTCAGCTACAGTGCAGCCTCACTATGCCCACACAAAAGGCTCTTACCCTCAGCTCCAGGGTCACCTCTGCTTTATTGAGCATCTCCATCAGCAGCAAACAGCCTGCTGAACAGTCCTCTTCCTCCTCTTCATCCTCTGCGAGTTCAGGTAAGGGTGCCTAAGAGGAAGTTTTTCTGCCACCTCTGGAACAGCACTGCTGATCTCTTCTCAGGGCTGCTGGTGAAGCTGAGGTCACCCCATGAGGTTCAACTGCACACTCATGCCCTACTGCTAACCTGAACAGCCTGCTGGTACCTTCACTCGCTGTGGTAGCTTCCTGGTCTAGCTAAGCTCTGAAGGGCTTATCTGCTCCAAAAAAAGCTGGGGACTGTCAGGAAGTCTTGACTAGCTGTGCTCCTTGATCTGCACTTAGGGTCCCAAGCAGGGTAAGTTAACAGACTAAAAGCGGTAGGTGGGTATGTGCAATTTTAAATTTTATACATGTTCATAATGATATGTACTATACTTTATATATGTATATAGTTACATACATATATAAAATATTTGTGTATAGTTACTGAGGAGAACTATGAGCATATCACTCAGAAACCATCCAAATTATAACACCACCGCAGAAAGCTGGATCAGCTCTACTGAAGCCAATGGAACAATGAATCAGATTAATGTGCCATTTTCCTTGGGTAAAGAAGGATATTTACATGAAGTACAGCATTTCAAAATGGTCAAGGGTGCTTTTAAGTCTGTGAAGCATTGTTGTTTAAATATATGTGTAAAATTTCCTTTTATAGCTGGTAAAACAGTTGCTAGGGAGTTTACTAGCATGAGTGGTCTTTTCCAAATTAATTTTACACTTTAATTAGAATAAGTACTGTACTGCAGAAGACAGAGAGAATATGGAAAGAGCATTAAGTTCATTCCAGTTGTAGGTTTCACAGGTAGGTGTCATATGTTGAAAGGTGGACATACTATGGGAGTCCTAAGTACTGCTAACAAATCCATCTAGGTAGTGAGTTTATGTAAAATCATTGACCTTGATCTGAGGATAGACCTCTTTAACACAATCAATACAGGTGCAATCAGATAAGAACATTCTACTGTTTTATTAAAATGCATCTAATTCAAAACTCAATAACTCTCACAAATCCTTAATCAGAGAAGACATCCTGGGAGGTATTTAGGTGAGTGATCTTATAACTCTTGCTCTCTCCTTGTTAGGATGGCATTTTACAAATAGACATGTCTGTTTCCTCCTTACCCTCCCTGCCATAATTCTTTCACTGTACAGTTGTGTTGATTATTACGCATTTATCAAGTATTTTTGCCTTAATTTATTTAGAGGGACTGAGTCAAGTGACAGCTTCTCTTTACTCTGTCCCCCTGCATCAGTGTGGCCAAGCATACAAATGCAAATGTGGCTTGCTTGCTGGCACGCTGGGTCCTGTGTCCTAATCCTTGGCTTAGATGTGTGACGCTATAGGAGGTGTAGTGTTAATGCATGCTCTCTAGCTCAGGGTGGCCAGGGATAATGAAAGAAAACAGTCCATGTGCAGCATTATGTGATAGTTTGAGCGGAATGAAAGCCAAAGGCAATGACTGTATTTTTAGAAATTATTTTAGATCAAAATGATGCATACTGAATAAGACATAATAACCACATGGTAGAGAGCTCTGAGAGCACTGCTTACAGTGAGGTAATTATTATTTTTTCCAGGTGATCCTCAGCATGTTCCTCGATAATGCAAAACAAATTGTAATTTGGAGCAATTGAGCTGAAGGCAGATTTCTTTTTCAGTCATTTAAGTTCGTATATGGCAGACTGAGGGGATCAGGTCTTCAGTGTAAGTGCGAATGGCTACACATGCTTAACTAGACCCCTGGTTCCCTGCATTACACAAAACAGCACTTAGCAAGTCCATAGAATAAAATAAGAAAAAAAATCAAATTGGTTTGTAACTATGTACAGCACAGAGAGGCTCAAGAGCCTGCAGCACTGCAACAGTCTCCTTAACATACGTCTCCAGTGAAAAGAGTGAATGTCTGGATTGCAACTCCTCACAGTCAGGAATATTCCAGTTTGATTCTGATCCCTTTACTCCCTCAGACTTGAACTTTGAACTTTTATTCCAATAACTATATATTAGTTTTTCTAATAGCTTCTTTCTCACTCTATTTCTACCTCAGCTGTTTTAAGACCTAAGTTGTTTGTTATCTTGTTCAAGATAATGCCTACAAAGGGCAAAAAGACCAAGTTCCAATTCCCACATGCACAAACACACCAACATCTGTGCTTTCCAGGAGCAGAATTCTGTGTCTCCTATTCCAGGTGGGCCAAAGTAATATCTTCTGTGGTAGAAACATGATTTGAAAGGGGATGGACTGAGTTAGTTGGCTGTGTTCTGCTCAAGTTCTGCTGTCTGGGAAAAACTCAATTATCATCTCTCTGTAGCAAGGAATGTGGCCTGGGTCATTTTCTTCTGTTCTAAGGAGACAGACTGAGGGCAAGAGTGGCAAACAACAGAGGGCCAGGCAACCCTCCTGAAACTGATTTAGTGATGCTACTACAGCTGATGGCAGCAGAAGGAAAGAGTTGATCCTTCCTGCCCAGCCAACACAGTACCAGTTGCCATCATAGTTGTTTTGGCCTTCCCTTCTGTTCACACCAAGAGCACGAATTTCCAGGGCTCTGGTGCAGGCAAAGCAGAGCTCACGGTTACTTTGTTGTTTCTGGCTGCCTGTTAAATTAGATGGCTTTCTGCTTGGCTTGTGCTTCATCCTTACAGTCTCCATTGCTCTCCATGTCCAGAAGTGTGCTTGCTCCATGCAGTGATGATGACTCAGTGCTTCCTGAAGCACTGCAATACCTCTCAGATACAGCATGATGCTGTGCTGTCTTAGCTTGGGTCCTGAGGTCACTGAAGCATTAGTACTGCACAGTGCAAGACCTGGTCACTTTGTCATTAGCATCATCTTCTCCGAAATGCTGAGGTGATTTATCAGATTTCACACAACAACTGGAAATAAAGTACTGACGAAAGTGCTATGTATTCGTGTTGGGTTTTTTCTGGTGTTTTGTTTGTTTGTTTATTTGTTTTAAATTACTGAGCTTTTGATTACCTCAAATATCTCTTTAAAACACAATTTTGAAAGAAGATGTGCTGGATAGTGGAATGGTTAAATGCAAAGGCATGCTAAGTATCTTGGCCTTTGCCACAAAAAGCATTGCTGATTCAAGACATTACATAAAAGCTTCTGCTGCACTGCAATCTCTCAGTAGTTACTCTAGCTAGCCTTTTCACTCTCCGTCTGCAAGGCTAAATAATACCCTCTTTTTATTTTTGTAATCAGAATTTATGTCATGTAATCTCTAAAAGGTACTTTTTGTGTGTTTCAACTTTGATAAATGCAGTCCCCATCACCAGTGGAACAGAAATAAAATTAAAATTTATCTCTGCACACTTCTGTGTGCTGGGCCCGCAGTTCAAAAGCAGCTTTATTTTGGAGAGCTTGGTGAGGGGGAGATGCTGGTATTTGGATGTACACAACACTTTAGATGAAGACTTAAAAAGGAAAATGCTATTTCTTAATGCTAAAGGGAGAAACAACAGTGAAAGAGACTGAAAAACTGTCCAGATGCTGCATTATATCCACAATGGTATGTAACTATTCTGTATTAATGAAATAAAGCCATAGGCTCTGAGTAAGTTTGTGTTTTTTACTGATGTGTTGGGCTCTGAAGGATTCCCACTCCAATGGAAAATACAGATACAAGAGATCTAATTAAAAATGGGAGCTAGAGAAGCACAAGAGTTTAAACTCTTCTTCTACTTAATGGAATTTGCTGTGGTGCTAAAATAGTATTCCCCCCTGTCATTCTGACAAGAAAAACATTAGTGAATATTTGATTTTATTGTGGAACAAATTATGGTAATAATGAGTCTTTGAGAGAAAAAAATGCTCAAATGGTACAATCTCATTTAAAATGTGCATGTGTAAAATAGAGCAGATACACAAAGTTTTGTCTGCTACTTCACCAAGAGACTGTTATTTTATGAGCTGCATGCCCTTTCAGCACAGTGCTCAACACGTACCATTTGCGTGTCTCAACCCCACTCTTACTGCAAACTCCTTTCTTTATATAATTTGGGCACTGGGACTGTATGAACTGTCAGGTTTCAGCTCCTACTCAGCAATCCAAAACTGCAAGGTCAAGTATCAGTGGGCAGAAAATTCTCCCTATCTTTCCAACTGATTCTCAGACATTATGGCATCAAAGACTGATCACTTCCAGTCAAAATGTGAACAGCCAAGCAACCATTTATGCTGGATTTGTTAAACTTATTAATTTAATTTGCACTTACTGTTACAAGACTGAACTCCAGGCAAGAAAGTATGGAAGACACAAGACACATCAGAAATGAACGGACTTAGAAGGATTATTTAATTTTTTTTTTCTTTTGGCTATCATACACCCATTGCTGAAGTGGGTGCTGTAAAGAGAGATGTTTCCTGCTACCTTTTGCTTTTAATGTTGCACTGATTTTAGAAAAAATTTTAGAAAAGCTGATGAGAAAACAGCTTCATCTTGCTTGAGGATGAGGTGAAGAGTGACTAAGCTTCCAAAATCCTGCTCTGGCAAGGACACTCTCTATACCCTCTACCTTGACAGTAGGTCTTTTAACCTCCCTTTGACTTTTTCCTTGGTAAAATGAAAATAACCCTGTACTTGCAAGATTTATTAACAGAAATATGTCAGTGAAGATAAGAGGCACTTTGGTGCATGCTGGGATCAACAGGAAAATTTTCAGTCATTCCAGGAGGTCAGGTCACATTGTCAGTATGGAAAGCTGTAAAATAAGTTTTCTTGTCCAAATTAGACCGGTGGATTACTTGGTATATTCTCTGGGAAGCAAAGAGGTGGTTGTCCTGTCACATCTTCTCGGGAGCAATGGCTGAAGGTTTAATGGGAAGTTTCTGTAGAGGAATGTACTGAATTTATATTCTTGATACATTGTTTCTACCTTGGAACTCTCTCTTCAGCAGACCCTGCCCGCACTCCAGAATGTCCTGGCCCTTTTAGATGTCTGTGAGTGTGACTTGAGGAAGGTGTATGTGGCAGGGGTGGGGGGAGAGCTACTTTTTGTCCCCATAAACTCTTCTTTGTCATAATTCCTTTATGATGGCCTTCATCAGAAGACATCTTCAGAAAACTCCAAGGTGAATCTGGCTTAGCCTTTGCAAATTTCTGTGTGCATTTTCAGCATTATCACTATTTTTCTTTTGCTGGTTATGAATGAAGATTCCCAGATTCCCTGAAGGTCGTAGCTCAAAAAAACCCTTAAAAACCAAAAAAAATTCACTGAGTTTTTCATCAGCATGAGAGGATGATTTTGTTTTTCTGTCTTTAAAAATCAGAAGTATGTCCATGTCTTCTATGGTTTGGGTCATATAGTTGAACACACATGTAGACATTACAGCAGGGATACAATTTTCCTGCAGATGTTATTAAGGTGACTTTATTTTGTGAGCCAGAGATTCTCAATGTCACTAACTTAATGACAAATGAATGTGAATGATGAATGTCAAATGAAAGATCTTTTTGTTATAGCTGGGTTGTCTTATTTTTATAAAAGCATCTAAAAAAATAAAAATAAAGCAGGGTATAAGTATACATTCCTTTCCTCAGAATGAATCATATAAGCCCTTTGCACTCTGTTGAGTGATTAAATGAAAATGACTTGGGCCAGTGAAAATGTGAAATGGATTTTTGTCACTGAGCAAGTCTATTGAAATGACTCTGTTTCACAGAGCCAGCAGCATGATGTTTAAATGGAGTTTGTTTTGGAGCACGGGTCACTCTGGGGCAGGTTTGCTCACATAAGCTACACAAAAATGTAGGCTAAAAAAAACAATAAATGTGAGCTGTCAGAAGATCTTATTAGGAATTTGCAGAAGATCTTAAACAGGATGGAGGAAAGAAATATCTCACAATCAAAGGCTTCACTATCTTCATGGTTAGCCTTTGTCCCAGCCAAAAATGTAGGACACATTTAATATAATCTCACTGTATAATGTGATCAGACTGTCTGAGGGATATCTTATGCTACTCTGATAGTCAACAATCAAGAGTGGTCAAGGACAGTCAAATTGTTTTATTGCACATAACTTGGCAAGGGCTAAGGAAAAACGTGTATGAATTTAATGGCTCAAGGCTTTTATTACTTTCCCAATAGGTGATTTTAAAAATGTACTTCCTTGCCTTCATGTCAAATACAAAGTGAAATGGATAGTCTTAAAAATTATAAATTGGAGAGAGAAAGAGAAAGAATAACAGTCCTCAGATGTGAGCCTGCATACTCAGGTCCTAAAGAGGACCTGAAGTCCAGTGAAGAATGTCCTAGAAGACTCAGGACAGCTGTAAAGGATGACACTACAGGATACATGTCAATTCATGTTCAACAGACCTGATATTAAAGGACAGGCTCATGGACATTTCAGTAACCACACAACTGAGGAAAGACTCCTGCTCTGCTGCTCTAGAGGTACTAATGAAGTCCTGTCCACCTCATTTAACCTTCCTTTAATGGAGAGAAGTCCACAGAGAATGAATCAGAAAAAAAAGGGATTTGCGTGATTCATGTATGAGAATGAGAACAAATATTTTATTTGGGAGAGAAGTTTGGGGAAATGCATTCCCATTCTATGGAACTGAAGTTTTTTCCCTAAATCATCATCAGATTGAGGATACAAGAAGCAAGCCAGAATTAATTTTTTCCCTTTGATTACAAGGCCCAGGTTACACTGTTAGTGAAGTGAAAGTTGAGTGAGTGATTTATTCTTTATTAAAATTCTGCTAGCACAATAGAACTAGAAATATTGCTGATACTAGATTTGGAAATAATTATACACTGACCAATACACTGCACTTTTAAAGCATTTGTAAATGTTCTCTTTCGTGTATGTCAGGCAGCCAGAACAATTCTTTTGTCAACCCACAGCAGTGCCCCCAAGTGTAGAGATTATTTTGTTGATTTGAGATTGTAAAGAGCATGACTAGCTGGAATACAGCTACCCAAAGTACAGTTTAAACAGGAGGTCATAGCTGGTATGTTACAACTCCTGCATAAGGGCTACACAGTCTCTGTCAACTGAGAACAACAAAACTTGATTTTAATTTGTGTCATAAAAAGGCACAGCTCTGGTGCCCAGCCTCAGACAAGATTTGCCATTGAGTCAGCGTTGGTCAAAAAGGCAGAGCTCCTCCAGTTAGAACATGACCTGCAGAAACAACCCAGCTTTTCAAAGACAGTTTGGTCTTTGACCAAACCCTGTGCATCTTGTAAAACTTGACAGGATCATGTTGAAAAGGCTTTAATTCAGGATTTTGTGGAAGTGACCATTGACTTCAGAATATTCACAGACATGTGAGGTAGGCTGGCTGACTTCTGTCAGGAGATATGTCCTGGAGGCACTGCTAGAGATATTTCTTCTAGTGGAAACAGACAAGAACACTGAAGATTAATTTGTAGTCCAATTATTTTTTTCTAGATTATCTCTGACTTTTATCATGAGCTCGACATCTTTCATATGGTCTTCATAAATTCATACTGCACAGTTAAAGTTCTTTGAGGAGTTTAAGTTTAAAGCAGAATTGAAATATTTTAAAGGACTTTATAATGACACATTGGAAGCACAGCAAATCCCTTGATAGCCTAAATGGATGGAAACATTCTAGAGTACAAATGAGTTAGAGATTAATTCATGGCACCTTGTGCAAGCTTGGGGAATTCTCTGTGTTTGAAATAGTTCCACAGCACAAGCAATCTGCTGGACAGTAGAAATGTCCTCTCAGCCTCTCCTCACTTCCCAAAATGAGTGTTTAGGGGAAGGAATCTTTCTTCCTTCACTGTCCTCCCCATTACAGCCTTTTTATTGTCAAAGAGGTTGCAGAAGTCGTAGGAAATTCCTCTGTGTACTGAAAGTTATGGAAAACATGTCATAATAAGAATTCAGAACCCAGGAAAAAGACTGGTTCACATTTAAAAGATTGTAGACTAAAAATGGCTAAATGCAGCTGGCTATAGAAAGAGGGTTTAGGATTATGCATCTGCTGGGACAAGTGACCAAAATACCCAAAATGTCCCATGGTAGTTAGAGCCAGGTAAACTTGCTATGTCCTTAGATGCCCAATTGAAATTAAATCAGGACTTGGAAGCAGGTTTGCATATTTTGTTTGAAAGAACAGCTTGAACTAAACAGGGTATTTTTAGAATCAAGAAGAACCTCTATATGGTGTCATTGCTGGAGAATCTTCAATTGTCCTCCACTCTACTTTTTATTTCTAAGAGAAAGGACAGCAGGACTGGGGATTCTGGGATCATTCAGATGTCTCCTCTTCCTCCAAATGATCAGCAAAAGCTGAAACTGGTATTTCCCTCAGGGAATAATCTTTTTGTTTATGTGTTTATTATTACATCTGTAGAAGAACTCTGTGAAATAGCTTTTACCTTTCCCAGTACTCCCTTTGATTGAAGCCAAGTACATCCTCTTGCAGAGACTCCCGGCTGAGAAAGTCCATGTGCTGCTGAGTTTTTGGCACATTGTGATGGGTTCACTTTTGTGGTGGGTTAGCTTTGGCAAATACCCACATTTCCATCCAGCTGCTCACTCATAACCCCTCTCCATGAGGCATGGGAGAAAACAGGATAGGAAAGCTCATTGGTCAACATAAAGACAGAGATATTGCTCACCAGTAACTGTTGCAGGCAATACAGACTTGACTTGGAGAAAGTTAATTTAATTTCTTGCCAATTAGAATAGAATCTGACAGTAAGACACAAAGAAGTACAAAGATATATCCTCCCATCCCCTTCTTGTCTCTCCCCTCCCTTCTCCTCTCCAACCTCCTGTACATGGTCCCCAGGTGGTGCTGGGGGGGCAGTTAGGGTCAGAACGCAGAGGTTTGGTGATTTCTCTCTCCTGCTCTTTTCCTCTCACACTTTTCCTGTGCTTTCATGCAGATTCTCCTTCCTGTCTGCAGTCCCTCAGGAAATATCTATTACTTCCTGGGCTCTTCATGGGCTGCAGTTCCTTCAGGTGTACATGCTCCTACTCTGACCTTGATGTTTCCTCTGCTTTTCTCACTCCTTTTAGTTCTCCTCTCTCTCTCTATGTTACCTTATCACAGAGGCACCATCGGATGAACTTGTCTGTGTCCTGCAGTGGGTCTGGTGGAGCCAGCTGGAGCTGGCTGTGTCTGCCACGGGTCAGCTCCTCGTCTCTTGGCTCAGACTCATGTCTGTAGTCCTGCCTCTGCCAACAACTTGCTGGGGACACTCAACACAACTTTGAAGTTAGGAAAGTGAGGCAAATGTTTGTCTGTTCTGACCAGTTAGCTTTGGAAAATGAACAGTTTTGCTCACTGCACTGTGACTAGACTTCCCTGTGACAAGACTTCTTTGTGATAAACAGGAGAGCTTTTTGTGCTACTGGTAACTAGGTCTAATTGTTTAAACTGTCCCATTCAATTCAAAGCATGCAGTGACTCACCCAGCCTGCACCCCTTGTCCTACTGTGTTCCAGGAGAGCTTTTGTTTGTCCTGCAGCCATGGGGATTTGGGCAGGTGGCACATAGCTGGACTTCTTGGCATTCCTATCTGAAAGCACTCCCTGCTTTTCCTACTTAAAAAAAAAAAATATAGAGCTCTTTCCTAAAACAGTGTTGCCCAAGCACCTTTGGGTGATTATTTTAGATTCTTCATGAATACCACTTTCTGAGCACTAACCTTCTACCCAGACTGTGCTGGATTTATTTGAGCTGTGGGAGAAGAACTGGCTGATGAAAGAGTTGCTGTGAGGTGGGCATAGGAGCTCCTGCCTCACCATTTTCTTTGTGAAGACTAAAGGTGCAAGGGTGTCAATCATCTTTTATGTAAAGGTCTGAAAAGGCTCTCAGAGCTCAGTATTTTTAGCTCTTTAACAGATTATCTCTTTTATTTTTAGAGGTAACAATAGCTCTTAGGTTAAGAGGGAGACAAAAGCTTCATTAGTTTTGGAATTTCAAATGAACTCAGTATGGGATTGAGAAGATTTTTTTTTTCCACAGAAACCTGAAGAGTTGCTTAAAGGATGTTGTCAAAAAGAAGGGAAAACCTCCAGTTTAGGGGGTCTCTGTGCTCACATATATACATACAATAGGAGATATTTGTTGAAATATTTTCCTTTTTCTCTAGTGGAGGTTTTGCTAAGGGAATATCATCTCCTTACGCTCCTTCACACTCCTTCTGTTCTGGTTTTTTATGCTTACCTTATCCAGATTTTTGTTGTTATTATTTATTTTGAGGGCTATTCAGGGCGTTATTTGTTTGAGTTTTCTCCCCTCTAGGATATGATAAATTCAACCACTTTCTTGCAGATTCCCTGCATCAGGAAACTGGATCTCTATCATGATAGGGTTTGGGAATGGAAGAACTTTTTTTTTTGTTGTTGTTGAAGTAAAAGCCTTTGTGTTGAAGCTAAACTTTTGAAGAAGCTCATTGATGCATGATGCTCATCCAGCAGATCCTGAGTGTATCAATAAATCAAGTGGCAGCTCCAAGAGAGAACACTTGGGACAGAGAGGACCAGGCACTTTGGTGTCTACTCAGGAGCATTGCATTTCCATGTGGCATTTTGCTTTTTGTCTGGGGAATGCTTTTTGCATGAGCTCCATCTGCTTAGTTTGCCATAATTGAGTTATTGCTGAAATCTTCTTCCTTTGCACTTTCTATAAAGTGCAAAAGAGAAAGAAAGGAAGCATAAAAACGTATATTAGAATTACACTGAGCACATTTCTTTTGAAATTATATTTTATAAAAATGAGTACATATGATTTTGCAATTATAAATTATGAAATAAACGCATTAGTTAGGAAGTTAAGCTTTCAAATGTGCTAATTATTAACCAAATGCATTTTACAGTGTTTTAATGACCACTTTTTCACATTGTGTTAATATCCATTAGCTATATTCATACTAGTAATGCTAATATTGTGCAAAGCCATTAGTTAGCTTCAAAGTCAATAATGGATGATACTGATTCCAAGCCTCCACTGCACTAAAAGATACATACATTTTTGGGGGTTTTTTTGGGTTTTTTTTTTTTTTGGTAGAGGGTGAAAGTTAACCTGAGTTTTCACTTGGATATTGTCAATGAATCTGTTTATGCTGATTACACAGGTGGACGTGGAGTCAGTTCTTGAGAGCCTATGGACAAAATACTGATCTGCCTCTGTCTACTCAAAAGCAGAAATTGGGTTCAAAATGAATTGCCCTGCCTCCAGAGGAGGGCTCTGAATATATCTCTTTATGGACTTTATCTCAGCTGCCTTGTAGATAGAACTCCTTCACTAGTAATTTCTCATTAAGATGTTTCAGCAATGCTTCTTAGACAAAATGTTTTTAAGGAAAACTCTGGAATATTTCATTCACTACATTATCTGACTGGATTTTCAGACAGTTTATCCTGTTATTCTTCCTCTCAAAAACATTCACTGTTATTTTGTCAAATATCTCTCTAAGATGTAATCATTGTTCAGGTGGCAGAGTGAACTAGGAATGGTTATGTATGTCCCACATTTTGCTCCTTGCTTTAGGAAAACTTTTATAAGATTATTTGCAAGTAAAATATTTTATGATACTAATATCAGGAGAATTTTATGCTACTAGTAAAATGTGTGCATTGTTTTAGAGGCTGGATTGTAAAACTAACCATATATCTTGTAAATCAACAAACAGAAAGAAGAAACCTCAGTGGTTGTCTCAGATATTAAGCATACAGATTTTAGTAATAGGGTGTCTATATTTAATTTTTAATTTATTTAGGCACAATGTCTATTCTAACTTAAGGCTTACAAAATGCAAATATTGAAAAAATCTTTAATACAGAACACATACACAGAGATTTGACTTCCAGTTTAGTATGTTTCATCTGCTTCATTTTCTTTTGCGGGGCATTAACTTCTGGGAATAAACTGCTCTCAGCTGAAAAATGAACCCTTAGCCCATGTGTTCATGGAATGAATTGAGTTCATTGTGGTGCTGATTTACTGTAACTAGATGCAAGATTGATGCATCCAGGAGAAACCATTCCACGTATCTCATCTGTCTCTGGAACTGCCCCTTTAATCTCTTTACTAGATTTGATTGTTCTCTAACAAACCAGCAGATACCTCTAGAGCAGGTGAGATTTTTCTTTCCATGAAAGACCCAGATCGGATGAGCAGAGTTATTGTGGACAGGACAGATTAAAATGTCTCAGCTTAGTGTAAGCATCAGCAGAAATGGGTTTGGGGAAAAACTCCTTTGTCTTATTCTTGCACAGACGACAGGAAAAATGGAGCGGAGGGTAAGAGCTCATGCTGCATCCTCTTCTTGTGATCCTGATGCTCTGTTTCTTTGTCCTCCTTCAGGCTGTGATGTGAAGACTGACTTATGGTGGGACTTTTGCTGAGGTGTGGATTTGGGGCTAGGAGGCCCTGTAAAGAAAAAAAAAGCATTATGCAGCACAATTAGAAAGCTGATGACCAATACAGCTCTGTGGAGGATCATGGAGTGATTCCCCACCAAAGTGAACTAAATCAGAAGTAACTCCATTAAAGCAGGCAGATTAAAACCTGTTTGGAGGAGGTCAGAAGTGGGCCCTGTGTGGGAAAACACAAAGCACTTCAGATAATTGTGTAGAGAGCAGGGAGCAGAAAAAAAGTAATATCCTAACTGACAGAAATCTTGATAACCTGGAAAACTAGGTGAAAGCCAGGAATATAAACATCCTGTCTTGAAAAAAGAAAAAAACTCCAGACAATCTGACATTTAAGGAAGACTTGATATCCTAATGATATAAATACTAAAGAAGACCTAACATATCTGAATATAGCTTGTGGAGGTTCCCCAGGGAAGGAAGAGCATGCATAAGATCAATTCTCCTTTGGTGCTGGGGAGGAAGGGACTGCAGGCTTGGGAAGCCAACCTGGAGGAATTAGACAGAAGAACAATGATAACTTTTTATTTCATCCTGTGAAGTCAGTGGCCTGGACTTAGCTCCGTTGATCAGAGCACGCTTCTAATAACACCAGGGCTGTGGGTTCAATCCCTGTATAGGCCAATTACTGAAGAGTTGGGCTTGATGAATCACTTGGGCTCCTTCCAACTCAGAATATTCTGTGAATCTGTGGAAAATTTATTCACAAAAAATGCTCCTACAGAAAAAGGAGGATGGGTATTAATCTCCTACAGATCAAGGAAATACTTTGGAAACGGAAGGCAAGTCTCCTGGGGTTTGGATTCTAGAAACAAATTCCTCTTTCCAAAAAAAAAACCAAAAAACCAAACGAGAGTTGGGTTTAGTCCATGGTACGGCCATTTGGGGACCAACTGTAATCTGTTTAGGCTCATATTCTGCATTTGCAAGTACTGGAATCAAATGCTGACAGTTCTCACTAGTGCATAATTAAATTCTTATTCCCAGTTGAAGCCGTTGGCAAAACTTTCACTGACTTCAATAGTGCTGGATTAAGCTTTCACTGAATGTCATGAGAATCTGAAAAGCAAAATCAATCCAGATTTTGCAAAGAGCCTCTTGTCTTTGTTGTGGATCAAACCAAAACCATAAAGTAAAAAGAGCCCAAAAACTTTGCCATGAATGAAATAATAATGAATCATATTGGTATCCTGAATACTTTTCCAGAAGATAGACAAACTGAGTCACTTGGGGGTCTACAGTGATAATAAGAATTGTGTAAGTACTGTGTAGTAAAAAATATTTCTTGGTTAGTCTGCTCTTTTTGGCACAATCCTTCTGGCAGAAATGTATAAATTTATTTTGTTGTTGCTCAAGAGCTCCTGGTGAGTAATTCCTGCTCTGCAGATGGTATATGATGTAGATGATTTTTCAAGTCCAATTTCAAACTGTAGTGCTGTGGTTTATCACAAAATATTTTGCTGTAGTCTAATGGCTAGAACTCTGAGAAGCCAGGTTCCACTGTTGAATTTCAAATAAATCCCATCCCTTCCTAGATGTATCCCTCATTATAAATTTGCAAGTTAAAACCAATGAGAAACAGGAGTGCCTGGCTGTAGAGGAAGTTCTTCCCCATCCTACACCATGTGAGTGAAGGCTGCAGAAGTTTGGGAAACTGGTAAGACTGCAGAGATTTTTCTCAAGGAGAGCGATACAAAGTAAGTATCGTTCATCTTACAGTAACCCCCCTCCAAAAAAAATCCCCAAAAACCCAACAAAACAAACCCAAAACAAATTCAATAGAACAGACTAACCTTATGTAGAAATAGCAAACGTATTCAGTCTATTAATAAACCACAGTTAGAGATCTGTGGAATGGAAGGTGACCTGAGTTTCCCCTGATGATTTAGGGGATTATTCTGGTGCTCACTGAACAGAAGCTTGTCAATAGCTGCTGCTCCCAAACCTCTGCTTTGTCATAGCAGTGACCTCTGGTCCTTGCTACAATTCCCTTAGGATCAGAAGGAAACTCTGATCAGAAGCAAATTCTACCAGGAAAGATCAAGCATCCATTTCTTCAGAGATGCAAAGGCTAGGACAAACCCCATTAACAGGATTTGCTCCTGCTCTGCTGTTACAGCCCTGAGAGAGGACTGGACTTTCCACTCTTACCAACTGAACTATATTGGTAACACTTCATCCTTCAGTTCTGTCTTTGAGTTGTGAACATTTTTCTTTGGCTTTAGTGGTGACATAATGGGCTAAGTAGGGCTCAAGCAGATACTACATTTCTAAGGGGGGCACCAGAATAGGACTGCAACTGCTGTGATCACTCACCAGCATGCCAGGCCTGGACTACCCTTCTTGGCTATGGGCTTTCTTTCCTGTCCCCCACTACCCCGATATTCCCAACTCCCCATCCCTTGGATAAAGGGAGTTGCCAGCCTCTGTCTTAGCCACACCTCAGTCTCCTTTTGCCTCCTGCTCCTGCCTGTCATGGTCCAAGGGTTCCGGGTACACAACTACAGTATGTGAATATGGTTATGCTTTCTTACACCTCCCATAAAAGAGTATCAGCTCTATGTTGCTTATCAGTAATTTCTGATTACACCTGAAGATTGGAAAACATGTATCCAGTCAAAATGTTTTTACTTAGTGTGTTTTGCCTTCTGAGATACTTAATCCTTGCTTTTATTCCTATTACATTTCCACAGTTTTCTGGCAGGTCTGTTTTCTTTTTCAGAATGTGTGAATTTTACCTATCAGATTGCACTGGAGAAGAAAACATTTATTTTTAAATGTTTATGGGAATAAAATAATAATGCTATTATCTACACTCTTGATTACCAGGATTATCTCATCTATATACAGATCCTCCTGATAGGCAGATTAAGTGATCAGAAGGTTCTTAGTGGGCCCCAGGCTCAGAGCGTACACTAAAGAGGATCAAGCCTGCTTTAATTCATGTGCTGCTTTGCTAATGCTCCTGCTCTTTCTCAGGAGAATTTCTGAAATGTGTTATCTGGGTCCCAGTGTGGTCCCAGTGAGTTGGACAGACAGTCTTTGGCTTTGATGGACAATAAATTGGGGCTGACTTGGAGCAATAATGTGTGAAGAACCATGTATTTTGCTTATCTGGAGCTTGAGATACACATCTTTCACGTGTGTTGGCAGACCTTGAGTATCTTGTTCTTGCTCAATGTTTCTAACAAATGCCTCTAGAATCTAGTGAGAACGCCTCTTTGTAGCCATTCACAAATCCAAGGTGTTTGAGGGAGCATGGGAGAGAGCCAGCTGTGTCCCTTAGAGAAGGAAAAAAGGAAGTGGAACAAAGGCTTTTGCTAACTGATTGAACAGTTTTTAGGCAGGCAATGGGACTTGCTTATAAAGAAAGTTTCTGAGAATCTGACATTTCTCCATGGCCCAGCTAGCATGTAGCAATTTGAATAATGAATATAGGAAACCACCCTGCAAATATGATTTATCCACCAGCTTTTTTTTTTAAAAGACATGATTGCTTTCTGAGTAGGATATGTGCTCTGAATTGCTTGAGAATTTTGAGAAACTTCCTTTATAGAGCCTGAAAATACAATAACGTAGAGATTAAAGACTCCTTTAGAATTAATGATGGGGACAGAACTGAAGTGACATCCATGTTGAAATGCCACTATCTTAAATTGTTCTTTTCCAGTTACTGTGTTTCTGCATGTGTCTGTGGCTCCCAGTCTTTGTCATGTCTGCTAGCAAATATTGGAGCTAGAAGATGACAAGAAATGTGCAGCAGTGGAGAGTGTTATCGGGTAGGAGTGAGCTTTTGACACTGAGCCTAAGAAAAAAAGAAATGGAAAGATCTTTTTGCCTAAGAATATAAAATTACATGAAAATTTGGGCTGATAAAAGAGAAGTAGACAAGAATAGATGAATAGATAAAGTGCCTTGAAAGGAACAATGGGGGTGGATGCAACTGTTGAGGAAGGGAGGTCCTGTATATGTGAGAAAAACTTCACTGTACATCATAAACAGAGGTAGAAGATTTGAGTTTAATATTCAAGAGTAGGAAATCATTGAAAAAGAGCTCTAGAAAGTCGAAGCAGCCAAGAAGAAATGACAGTAGTGTGAGTTCAGTTAGCAGTGTTTTGAAAAGATTAGGCTGTAGTGATTTCATCAGGTAACATTCCTTTCCTCACTTCTCTTGTTTCATAGGGAGGAGGGTAATCTCGCATTTATTTATAACTATCCCACATCTGAGATGAAAGTCAGACCTGGTTGTGTTTGGCTCCAGTGTCCACCACAGGTATAGGATCCTATGAGAAATCCTTACTTGTCAGGCCTCTAATTTTATGCTCTGGCAACTTTATGCCATAGCAATAAACTCCTTTAAGACCCAGCGACCAACCCAGTTCTGATGCCAAGCTGCCCCATTTCATTTGATCTTCTTGAACACTGGCTTTTGGTGTAGGAACAGTGCTATGAAGCAGAGGTGCACTTGTATGACTACATCTTCAGAGTGAAAACACAGCCTTCCAAAATACCTTGTGTCTGTCCTTTTGGTGTTCTGTTTAATGACCTCACCCAAATAAAAGGAGCATACCTTCCAAAAATATTATAATGGAGGCAGGAAGCAGTGTTCTCTCCCAAGGGCAAAGCTGAGAATAAAAAAAAAAAAAAAAAAACACTTTCAAA
>VXBC01010946.1:268688-299552 GCA_013399945.1 Ploceus nigricollis
CCTTTCTGTTTTTAATTTCAGAAAAGCTAGTTTGGTAAAGCTTCAACTGGATGGCTTTCAAATGCAAATCCTCCAGGCTACTTTAGGCGAACTTGATATCGTCTTTGAGTCAGACTAGTCTCTTAAAATGCAGCAGGACCAAAAAAGGACTTGTGATTAAGGAGACCGCACATCCTTGGTGTCCTGGAAGCGTGCCAGGGTATGAGATGATATTTCAGTCCTTTGCATTCCTGAGAATGTCCTTTTGTCCCATGAAAGGCTGACATCTTCCTGTGTCATAACGAAATGGTGAGACAGGGAGGGAGGTGTCTGTCTAATGAATCAGTCTGGAGACCAGCTAGGTCTGCTGGTAGGGTGATTGACTGTTGCTTTTCTGGGCTCGCCAATGAAGGGGTGTCGGTCTCTGATGCTCATTCCTGTCCTCTGGCTGCCCCCTGTTGGCTGGTCCACCACATCGGCAATGGACTTGGCATTCCCCATGTGCGGTACTTGGAAGGGCTGGACACAAATGAAAAGGATTTTCAAAGGAAGTCATCACTAAAATTACAAAATCGTCTTTTTGCGTGTCCCTTAATGTGACAAAAAGTGTTGCAGTGAAGTTTTCTTTTGTTGTTGTTTCTGTTTTTTCTCTTGTCAAACTCTGTATGGTTTAAGTTTAAAAGGGTGATGACTACACAATTAAACCTTTGGAATGCTGTGCTGGAAACTGGTGGCTGCTTTCATTTCTGCTCAGACTTACTTTCATTTCTGATTCATATTTTCTTTCAGTGGCTTTCTTGCACACAAAACCTTCTGTGCCAAAATCATTGCTAACTTTATAAGTATAAAATGGCTACATCTGCTAGAAATCACCCTCGTCTGAAATAGCTGCATCCAAAATTCCAGACAGGTAAGCTCTTCTCAGGTTATATTAAACATATAGAAATGTGAATTCGAGAAGTTCTACCCTTAGCTATTAAAATACTAGTTGTTCTGCGGTGGGTGGGAACTTCAACAAGCTTACTGAGGGAAGAATTGAGGCATTTCTGCCATAAAGGAGATGGAAAAGATGTAATTTTTCTCTACCATAACCTATCTCCCCACAGATCCTCCTTTAGAAGGACCTGAGAACTCTCTTCCTAGATTAGAGGGCCATCTAGCTCAGTATACAAGGCTGACAGGGCGACCAGCAGAAGCTTAGGAAAAGTACATCAGCACAGGGCACATATAGCATGATCTTTCTGTTGGTGCATCCTCTTACCATCCAGAAGCTATCATTTTTGAGACTTATTATGCAGAGGCTGGATAAGGTCTGTCACTTTTATAGCCACCAATGAACTAACTCAGTGTCTAAAAGTTGCCCTGTTACTCATAGATATTCACCAGTAGCTCACTAACTTTGTGAACTCCATGCAGCTCTAGATGCTTCTCTCTACTGTTATTTGACTAATATATCATAAGTAATGCAGTGAACTAATCTCCCATTCTGGAGCACATTCCAATTCTATTTTCTCAACTACAATCCTCTCATGCTCCTCCTTCTCCTCACCACGGTGTGTGTGGGCAATTCACATCCAGCTGTGGATGGCAGCTGGCCCACCTCACAAGACAGCTCTGTGCAGCTGTTTTTTAAAGAGATGCCAGGTGGTCAGTCACTTGACAGGCTGTCCATATCGTTGTTTGTTATGGGCAGAAATAGTGCTCTGTGAGTCTCTGCAGTGGGGAAATATATGGAATGACGGTCCTGTTTTGCCCCTTTAAGCACACAGCAGGAGCAGGAAGATCCCTCTTCATGACTCCATGCTGTGTGTGATGGACATGTCTGCATGATGGATCCTAAGGTGTCTATAGTGATGATCATAGTAACTTAGACGTTTACCTTACCAGCCTTATCCTGTGTGACCACATTACAAGGTATAGAAGCTAGAACTATTTTTCAGTAGATTCCTGGGAACAGCAGCAATCCAAGATGCTGATCTTTCTCAGGCCTCCAATTTAAAGTTATCATGAGATGAAATGAAGCCAAGAAGAACCAAGTAAGAACTTCCGAAGACTCAAGCTGTCATAAAGATCGTGTCCTTTTAGCAGAGGATGCATAGGAGGCCAAAAGAAGTGGGATAAATGACAGTGCTATGACACATTTTCCCAGGAGAAGCACAGCCCTGCTTCCCAGGCTTTCTAAGAGTCCTCTCTGGTGGCTGTGCCAATATATTCTGCACTGCACCCCAAGACAGCTGGAGGCCAAGTAATCTGACCTACCTGGTAGTTATGTGAGACTTCTCAGCAACTGTTGACTACAAAAGACAAAGATCACGCTGTAAAGCAGAATTACTGTTTTGAGACAGGAAATTGATAGAAATAGGATTCAAAGCTGATGCCCAGAAAAGGTAATGGGAAAAAAACATGCATGCAATCTATGAGCATGGATTCTTTGTTCCAGCAGGAGCCAGTCTGCTGCATTTGCAGATGGTATATCAAGGGAGCCCCAATGGCTAGTTAGAGCAATTCCTGCACTAATGTGAACAGAGATTTTGATTTCACGGTCTGAAATAAAATGACCCAAATATAATTATGCAAGCTTATTAATTTATTTGCTATGGGTCGGTAACCCTTCATAGTCTATAGCACGAGTTACATGAAGGGCCAGGGGGACTGAAGCTCAAATTTAACAGAGTCGGATTCCTATATGGAAATTGGAAGAAACGAAGCACTAAATTGCATGTTTTATGATGATATCTTATTAAGAAAAAATTAATGCCCAACTTTGAAAGCACCAAATTTATTCTGAACAGAAGCAGTATAAAAAGAACAGCCTCGTGAAGGTTTGAACTGAATGATATATAAGCAAGTTACGTCCCCCTGTCCAGTGCTGGAAACATGGACAAACCTTGAAAGTTACCAGCTTAGGATGGCCAATATAACATGGGCTTTCTGTTTGCAGAGGCAATTTACACAGTGGTGCCAGAGGCACTACTGGCAGATTTAGTAAAGCCAGGGTATTGCATAAAGCGTGTGTCTTGGTTTTGAGACAAGTTTCAGGAAAAAATGCCCTGGAATGAGCATTTCCTCTAAGCAGAAAGGGCTTCAATAATTCCCTTTTCTTTTACCAATGAGAGAAATGGATACCAGGGGGTGAAAGTGAAAAAAATACAGTTTATTAACTGAAAAAATAAAAAAAAAGGGTGCCTGCAAGGCACAAGAAAAGAAAGAAAAAAAAAATTGAATAAATGCTAGATATTGAAATTGTGCATGGCAGCCTGTGTTCCTCTTGATGACATCTGATGCTTTGTCCTCAGGGCTCTGTGAGCATTTCAGATTTCAGTATAGGGAAGTATTAAGATCCTTCTCCTACAAAGCGGGAACGGGGTTATTGGATCAGACTTCTTCCATTCCCAATGCAATAGGCTGTTATGATATAAGGTGTGTGCACTGAGTGAATGACTATGGTCTAAACACACTGCACTATGTTTGGAGGCTTAAACAAGACAGAGAGCCTGTCCCACACAAAGTCAAACAGAACAGGGGTGAAAGGTGTCAGGCATTTAGTCTGGGTGCTGCCAAACACATGTGGAGCCTTTGTTGACACTCTCAGGAAACTATTACATCTGTGTGCCAGAGTGGAGGAGCCACTTGATCAATGCATAGATCACAGAATCAATTAGGATCACAGAATGTTCTGAGTTGGAAGGGACCCCAAGGATCATCAAGTCCAACTCTTAAGTGAATGGCCCAGATATTACAGTATACTTTTCTCACATGCTGGCCCTGTAGGCCCTCCCAGCTGGACCTAGAGGTAGTTAGGACCTTCACTTAGAGAACCTCACAAGGGCACAAACTTTGACCACTGTGAACTTGATTTGAGCCTGAGAGCCAGAAGCAAGGGAACTGCACACCTGCCTCAACTCTTCAAACTACCTCTTAAGGGCTTTTATCTTACATGCTAATACAAAACACTACTTCGTGTTTCTTCCTTCAAAACTGTCTTGATATGTGTGATGGAAAATCAAGGGAGAAAACTTTCCAGCAGGGATAAAAATTAAACCTCATTCATTTTTCCCTACTTTCTCTGTTCATGAGGAGGATACATATGATGGCTATGTCAGATTTAATGGTGGAGTTCATGGCTTCACCTCAAAAGACACTTCATACCTAAGTGACATTCTGGTGGCCTCCATAACATAGGCCTCCTCATAAACTTAATATTAGACAAGATGGTTAAGTGTCTTAAGTGTCCCTCTCAGAAGAGGGAGCTGAGGTCGAACCCTTTTACGTATAAAGAATATCAAACTGGAGCTCACTTCCTGGATAAGCGTCCTAAGGTGATGAGAAAGGACTGTGCCCGAGGTGTGATAATGTTCCAGTTCCTCTTCCAGAGTTACTACTAGATTCTTTTTTTGAGGTACATACAGCCAATGGCAGATAGCAAGTTCCAAAACTCAGCATACGCATTAGTATTTATAGATTTTTTTGTGCCATATCAGTATATGGCACAAAAATTAGTATAATTAGGACTGACCTTGATAATGGTGATTTATCTAGCCTTTTGATGGAAAAAACTTTGCTGTTAAATTGACTGCCTTTTATTTTCATTATTTTTAAGAGGGTCTGGACTACTGCACATGGCTGTAATGCTCTCCGAAATTGGAGTAAAGATGATGCATTTGACTTAGGCAATAAAACTGAATCCTGCAGGTGATTATTTGATTGCAATTCATAGAAGTTTATTATAGAAATGTAAGAAGGAATAACAGCATCACTTTAGAAGAAGATAAAAAACCCCTGACCCTAATCTTCTCTCTGCACTGAAATGAAACCCAAAGTTATTCCAAATTAATTTTATAGAAGAAGTCTTATCAGGTCTCTACTCATGCTTGACATTTTACCAAGTTCTTTCCCTCCTGGTGCTTTTCTCACAGGACACAATGAAATTTAGCATTCAGAAATTGCTCAGGGCCTTTTGTAAAATCCCAGCCCATGATATCAGCACCTTCTTTGCTTGTTCTGAGGATCTTGTTACTGAACCCAGATCTTTCATCAGTCTCTAGCTGGGGTCTGCTTGCCATTGCATCCAAATCCCACATCTTCCAGGGCAAATAAGTTGCTGAGGATGCTTCAGCACCACAAGACACAGTGAGCAATGGACTTTTTGATGGTGGTAAGGGGCATGTAGAGAAACGTGAAGACTGGTTTATGCCTCAGTGGCTTCTGTGCAATATAGAATCATAAGACAGAGTAATTTATGTTGGAAAAGAGTCTAGAGAACGTTGAGCCCAAACATAAACACAACACTACCAAGTCCATGCCTAATCCATGTCCCTACAAGAACATACCACATTCATAGTAGTCATTTACCTTACTACAGTAGGTAGCACAGATAAACTAGCATTGCAATACCAAGTTTAAATGATGCTCAGTGCAGCTGCAGCAGAATGCAGCAAGGCATGGATTGCACCTTAGGCTGGAGGTGCTGAAGCAGCTCACACAGATCCATGCTATATCAACTTCACCCTTTAAGGGTATACAAGCTCTCTGGTTTAAAGCTCTGTCTGCATGATCTCTGCCTTCAGTGCTGTATACTCCATGGCTGTAGAGGAAAAGTAGGAGCAGGGATAATAGAAGGCTTTGGTTAAGCATTGAGCTAAGGAATAGATGTCAGCCTTCAATTTTTCTGACTCTTGAGATGTTCAGTGGTAGTGCTCAGCTTGTATGAAGGAAACTGTAGGAGCAAAAAACTGACTCTGCTAGGGGAAGAGGTTGGATTGGCAATGGTTAGGTTAAGCCCCTGCTCTCAGGAAAACACTTAGGAGAAGCCCACTTACCATGGCTGCATGGGCTGGTCATTTTAAAAGTGGAGTTCTTATCTGATAGCCTTTCCACAATTTTTTCCCCTAGAACCTGCATTTGGCTGCCAAAGGACAGCTGATGTACTGGTGGTGTTGCTCCCACAGTGCCACAGTTGTAACTTTTCTTCTGTTGCATAACAGAACTCCTCATCAACACCTCATGGCTGCGTGGTCAGGATTTAATTAAAACATCATAAAGATGTCTTTGGGGAACTGGACACAATATTATTCTGAATGCAATGCAGTATTGCAGGAAAAACGTGACTCTGTCTACTTGTGTGTACCTAGGGCACAATTCAGGTGACCAATAAAGACTAGCCAAAACATATAGGATCAAGCAGATGACAGAGTAAGCTTGGTTTCATCAAAATATACATAAGGTGGGCTAATTTCCAGTATGCTTTTGTAAGCAGCATTTGCTTGAATTCTACTAGAAAGTAAAAAGATGCTGCCAAAATAAGACTGCTGAAGCCTGAGAAGGGGAAGGAGCAAAATCTGTCTACCTACTTGAAATCTTGTTTGAAACACCTTAAAAGGTCTCTGATGTCAGGTAAAGGTTGTAAACAGAGCTTCCAAAAAATCCTAGGAACATAGTTAGTGACTAATTTAATTAGTTTCATTTTGTTATAAAATACTAGAGTATGAAGTGGAGAAGGACAAACTGCTACCATAGTTATCACTGTGCCTTCACCTAGAAAATTACAAAGACTGTGTTTACTTCTGTCTCTGGTCCACTCTGGTTAAGTTGGATATGTGGTATCTCCTACACCCCTGGTTTTGAGCTTTATTCCTGAAAGACTTGATTCACCACCAGATAACTTACATTTCATGCTGCCATAATTCCACTGATTTCAGCTAAACACTGTGAAATTATTTGGTGATGATAGAGCAGTAATTAAAAAAAAAAAGTCTTGTAAAAGTCTTGTGGATCCTTTTTGATTTTAAATAGTTCATTTTAGTGGTTCCAGCTCTTAAGAATTAAAATGATCCAATCAACAGATTGACAACAATGCCTTTGTCACCTTTTTCTGGTCTGTGTGTGTGAAAGAGAGGGAGGGGAATGGGTGGGAGGTGTCCCTGAGTTACCTCTTTCCAGCCTGCCTGGGTTCCAGCTGGTACCACTGCTCACTGGTTCCAGCAGCAGTGCCAGTTCACGGCCCAGAGGATAAGGCACTTTATTTATGGTTTTGAGCCAGAGCTGCAGACTGCCAAGGAAGAGAAGGACCTGACACTGCCTGCCATTGCTGCAAATGATGATAACTCTATTGATTTCAGTGGCATCAGGCAGCTTCAGAGCCAGAGAGAATGCCTGACCTAACAGGATTGGTTCCTGTGTGAGAAAGAATAATTTTATTCTCCCAGCATCCCTGGATCATATACAAGGAGTTACACAAAGAAATGCTAAAGGAAAGAGAGCGTGATACATCAGGTGATGCATCATTTGGGATTGGTGATGCATTTTGTATGACATTTACTAATTTTTTAAAGGAAAAATTGGAGAACAGTGTTTCCTTTCTATCCCAAACTAAGGTTCATGGCCAAGTTTTTAAATATACATATTCAAATCAACCATTTAGGAAATTTGGAGCATCAGCCAGTCAACCCTCACTAAGCCATATTTCCTCTAGTAGCAAAAAATCATATCTCTGGGGACAATATTCCATTTATTAGGTTCTTGGGGGAAATAAGGGATAAGAACTGTAAAGATGAAGTTGGCAGCCCAGGCTGAGAATAAAGACTCAAAAGAAACCAATCAGTTCCCAAGGGAATGTGCAAATTCCTGTAATAGACCTGTGTCATCTTTACTGGAAGCTGTTTAAACATGACTAAGATTGTGAATGTTTGGCTGTACAACTGTGCCTCTGTTAGAAGCTAACAGTAGTTTCAGTGGGTCAAATGCCTAACATAATTACTGCCTCAGCTCGGGGTGCTTGGGAGGGCTTTTCTCATCCTTCATACAACTTCTCCCATGCCACGGTGATGAATGGCTACTTCACTTCCTCAGCACCACCAGTTCTTTGCTCACACCAGCCAAGGGACTTTTCTGCTCCATTGAGTCTGAAGGATTTAAAGTGGAGGCTTTTATCAGATGTCCACGAAATGCATTTCTGCTCCCTGTGCTTCTTCATAAACCATGACTGGTCTACTTGTCTTTCATCACATAAAACTCCATTTCCAGTGCACAGATTCCTTGGGTCTCAACAAGTGTGTGTCTGAAGCATTAAATTTCAAACATCCCCATGGGACTCAGGAGGATCACGTGTCATCTTGCTGTCATTGTCTTCCTTGGGCTTTTCACACTAATAAGTGTAATGGTTTTTCCAACACTGTAAGATGTAAATTTGAGTATTCAATATTATAGTCACAACTTGGATTTTGTTCTTCTCCTATGTCACCTGTGGCTCATTTTCACAAGTTGTTGTTTGTTGTATAAAAGATTCTGCCTCATTTTTTGCTGAATATATTGTTGTTCTGGTTAATAGGCAATGTTAATTATGTCAGCATAAAGAGAAGAACATTTTTTTTCTTTATATTATACAGCTTGCTTAACTGCATTTGGCTTGCCTCTAATAAGAAGCTGGTTTTATGTGTTCCTTAAGGAATAATTAAAAAGTGGGGTTTTTCTGTTTGTTTGGTTAATTGGTTTGGTTGGGGGCTTTCAGCAAGCAACAAGGAAAAGTTTTCTCCATCCCACAGGTTGGTTATGAACTCACTTGTACAAGCAATGCTTCTTTATCCAAATTTGTAATTAATTCTATAGACATGAGGCATTCATCTGTCTGTCTATCCATGCATCTATTTTTTGCCACAATTATTTATATTGCCCTGTTTGAAAAGGTTGATATGAGCATGTAAGTGACATGATATTCTCCCTCTACTGAGAGGGTTTGTCAGTCAAATGTGGTTGGCAGTGTGCATTCCTGTGCAGAGCGTGGATGCTTAGCCTTCTCTGCAGTGCCCAAGAAGGTCCCATATATTTGATAGTTCATGATCCTGCTGATTGAAAATAGTTCTAAATTGACTTTCTGAGGTAATCTATTGATAGTGTTTTCCTCAGAATTTTTCATTTCCATGTGTCTTCTTGAATTTGCAGCTGATTAATATGCCAGAGTGTAAACAAGTCATACCTGCCCAGTCTTACCTCACACCTTTCTGTCCCCGTCTCAGGATAGATCCTTTCCAGTCTCTGCTTCTCCTGTTCCTTTTCTCTGATTTTTGCAGGAGTACAAAGGACATGGAGAGAAAGAGATGGGTGACCACACTTTCTGAGATGAAGAAAAAGATCTGCATTTTTAAAATATAAGGGTGGAATAAAGTGCTTTCTTCTCTGCATATGTAAAGGGAATTTGGGATCTCATCCATCCCTTGTGGAACCATGTATTATGATCCCTGAATCTTTCCTTGGGAAGGTTCTCTGAAGATGAATATGGTTCTGTCGCAGGAGTAAGCTTTTGGTTTTTTTTTAATTCGGAGGCGACATGACATTTGAAGTCTAAATGATGTAATAGTTTCAGAGCTGATGACCATCAAAAGGTCTAACTGGCTTCATTTACAGTTCTGATACTCAAGGGACCAAACTAACTGAGAAAGTCACCTAAGTCCTGAAATGTGTAACTGAAGCCACACATATTTGAAACCTCAGCTCTTGGTGTTTCCAGGTCATCAGCAAATGACATAGAATTAAAGAAACTCCAATACTTAGAGAATGAGACCAAGTGTTTTCTCTAGATGCTTCTAATGCATTTACCACTGCAAAAATCCACTCTCAGCAGTGAAACATGGAGTAAGGGTTTGCCCAATTTTCTTTAATGTTTAAACTTTTTACAACTTTCATGAAAAAACCCAAAGAAATAAATAAAAAATGTTGAATGTTGTTACTAATCAAAATATAAAATGTATTTATTGTACAATAAGGGAGTGATAAAACTAACAGAATAACAGTCAGACATAAAAGATTAAAAAAAAAGAGGACCTGTTTTTGGCCAAGGACAGGTTAATTTTTTGTAGTTATGTGGAGGCAGAGCCTGGAGCTGTGTGGGTGTAGCCAAGACTCTGATGTTATTCCATACCATCTTAAGTCATTGCCAGGAGCTGAGGGGAAAGGGACTCTTGCTTTCAGGAAAAAAAGGCTGTTCCTTTATGATCAAGGGAAAGCATGGTCAAAGGGCAAAGGGTCTGTCCACCATTTTTTTCCATCATCCCCGGTTTAGTGAGCATTTTGTATATAAATCTTTCTCTCTTTGTACATTTTTGTGACTAGTATGTTGCTGTTAGTGTTAGTTTTCTTACCTCATTGCTGTTTCCAGTAAATCGCTCCTATCTCAGGCCAGGAGTCCCCAATTTAGTACTACCCCTAAAAGAAAAATAAACTACGAGCTGCTCCCCTCCTGCCCTTCAGTTACTTTTTGCACAGTGACACAATTTGATTTTGAGCAGCAATGGGCAGTGTTTTCATACCCACATAGTCAAAGCTAGGCTACAGCATGGTGGTCAGGGCGCTCTCCAGCCAACTGCAGAATGAAAAGTCATCATCTTCCAGCCTCTCATCCAGCATGCAAATAGTATTTTGTACTGCTGGAGATGCTGTGTTTTCAGATGAATTTAGGGTTTCTAACAGGTAGAGTGTGAAATCTTATCACCCAGCTCCAGTGTGCTGGAGGAATAGGTCCTTGGCTGCTATAATCTGCACACCGTTCCCTGGGCATGAGTAGGCTCCAAGGTAGGAGCCATTGGAGACTGCCCCATGGAGTGACAGTGCCAGCTGGTTAGGGGTTTTCCAGAATCAGAGGGACTGCATCATTCTGTGTCACCCTGGGGCAAGGGAGGAAGTCTGGTATTTGCTCTTCTCCCAAGATGAAGTGAAACTTTTGGGAGAGCAGAACTGACTCCACTTCTCCTTGTCTAGTCATATAACATGGAACTAGACATTGTCTGTCAGTATTTGTATTGCAGATCTCTCAAGCAGAGCCATACTTTTGCATTCTACACAGATACTCTGAGTTTATATGGATAAAAGCTCCCTAAGGGGGGACCATGGCCCAAATCCAATAAAATATTCAGGTTTCTCACTTCCAACTTAAATCAATGATCAGCTATTAACTGCCAAGCATTTCAGGAGTACTCCTGGTGCCATGGAAAGATCAAGGAGGAGCAAGACCTTAATTTGATAGTGAGATATTTGTACAAGGAATGAGGTATTTCCGGAGACCAAGACATATACAAGGTAGAAAAATAGACCAATTGAAAGAAAAGAGCCATAAACTAGATTCTGGAATTAATGAAGGAATTCTGTGCATCCAGAATATTGTCTGTGTGGACAATGATTAGAAGAAGAATGAGAAATCAAGAGAAATATTACTTCTGGTTTTGTTCAATTACATAATTCTTGCATTACCACAGAAAACCAATCTGAATTTAGATTATCAAAAGAGTTTAATTTACATTAAAGCCAACACAGCAGCACCAATGATGATAACAGTAAAAATCCTCATCTCAGATTGTTTTGAGAAACAACATAAAATACTGTAAAAATTGATGTGGCTAAGTATACTTGGAAGAAGCAGGAAAGAAGGTGATCTGAAGAATAGTATCAGAGATTTGAAGTTTATAAAAAAATGAGAAGTTTCTAGAGAAAAAAGTGGAAGACTGAGGAGATAAGAGACATAAAAACCAAGGGAGAATAGGATCTGAGGTATGTTGAAGTCACCTGAGAGAGCTAGAAGGGTGAAATATTTGACAATTATGAGATTATTAAGGTCCTTTTTTTTTTTTTGTGGACTGCTATAGAGGTATTAGAAAGAGTCTAGGGTAGAAGTGGAGGAAAGGACTTCTGATGTTTACTGCAAGAAGCATATTCAGTAAAGCTGAAGGGGAAAAGGAGACAGTAATGAGAAAGTGGGGAGTGGAGAAGCAGAGCCAAGATTATTTTTTCTTTTTTTTTTTTTTCTTAAGATTTACTATGAAAGAGGAGTAAGAAAAGACTAAGCTGCTGAGAAGTAAGCTGCAGAAAGGTCTTATAAAAATTTGTGTCATTAAGTGAAGCATCTGTGGCAGGTAGATGGGCTGTAAGACCAGGGGAAGCACCAGTGTTTGGCTGAGAGCTGTGTTTGGCTAAGAGAAAGTAAAGTGGACGGTCCCTTCCATGGGCAAGAGGAGTTATGAAGGAGCTACAAATGTGGTAAAAACATGAGGGAACAACACATGAAGCTGCAGATCAAGAAAGCTCATTGATACTGAGGGGTTGACGTCCCAGATGAAAGATTGAGATGTAAAGAACCCGGAGAATCCAGAGTTAAAATTAGAGGGAAAGGCTGATGGAGGGGAATTGGAGAGATAAGAGATGGCAAAGAAAGGTTGAGGTGAAAAGAAGTATCAGCTAGAGTGTTGTGTAGAGGATAAAGAATGAGAAAGGGAAGGAGGAAAGACTTAGAGGAGAGGTCAAATGTTTCCACTACAGCCAAAACCAGGAAGGGGAGAGAGAGAAAAGGCTCTGCAAGTGAAGGTAGCTGGAGACAACAGACAGAGACTTAATCTTTGCCAGAAGGAGGTTTTAATAGCTCCTGATGCAAAATTAGGAAAGCCTGCTTCCTCAGCTCCCAGAGGTTAAAGAAAGGGAGGGAGGCAGAATAAACTTAACAGTGTCTGTGAAGAATTTATATACAAGGGAATAGGAATGTGCTATAAGGAAAGACAGTAGATTATAATCCTAAAGATTTTCTTTTCAAAACCTCATTAACCATATTCACAGCAAAGCTGAGAGAGATCGAAGCACAGAAGGAAGGTTTCAGGAGACACTACTTTAAAATATACCTGCCAGGATCCAGCTCTCAGACAATCATTTTAATTTCCCCTGATCTTGTCTGGATAGGGTTCAAAAGCCTTTTAAATCTTGTTTTGGCCTTCTGCCTTCATAATTGTTTATTTCCTATGACTTTTATCCAACTCAAACTTTGGGGGCTATTTCACTGAGCTGTTTAAAATTTAGCTGAGACATTCTGTCTTTCTTAGACCAATATCTTAAATAACTGGAACTCCATACTGGTATGAACCTTTCTGTGATAAGTGAAAGAAAACGGTGATGCTGGTTGCTTACTAAAAGCCTCCTGTCAGACAGGACAGTCCAACTTGTAGACAACCTTCAAAGAGAGCTGGCAGCAGATGAGACCTTCTGTACTGCAGGCTTTTGATACAGTTCCACGTGGTTTTTTTCACCTAAAACCAAGACTAAAAAGTAAAAATATAAAATTTAAAACTTCATATAACAGTAAAGTTTTGTGAAAATTTTTGTTGTAACTCAAATTTTCAAAACATTAACTTCTACTTAGTCACACATTTACCTCCAAAACTGAATGAGTATCTCTGGAGCCCTTGAGGCAGAGCAGTGCATCTCTGCAGATGACACCTCACAGAGTAAAGGTTTTCTGAAGTGCCATAAGGGAATTGTTATGTGTAAATATCATCACCATCACAGCAGTTATGTGGAAAACCCAAGGCTGTTCAAACAGAGAAGGGCCTTCTAAACAGAGCAAAATATTTTTCTGTAAGGGTTTGTGGAAACAGTGTTTTTCTAGGTGATCTTTCCTGGATAGCTTCACCTCAGTGACGTTTCTACCCAAGAAAGAGCTTTGCTTCCTGTGTGGGCTTGGCTCACCTCAGCCAGGGCTGGCTTGCAGAGGAGGGCCTTGGACCAGGGTTCTAGGGGCTCCAGAGGGCTTGGAAGCACCTGGCCCATCATAATTAGAGACAGAGTAGGAAATTAGAGGTGACCAGGAAAATAGCTGTGCCCTTTAGGTTTTTCTAATTTTTTTTTCTTCCTTAGTATATTAAAAAAAGCCCTGAAAAGTAATTTAATTTTTCAAATCTTTACATTGACAAATCTTTTTTAAATTGTTCATTGAAACCTGTTGTAGACCAGAAGAGAACTAATGAAATGAAGAAGTCAGAAGACTCAAGTGGAGGGAAGCTGAGGAGAGAAAACACCTCAGGCAGGCAGTTCAAAATTCCAGCGGTGCTTTTCTTAACACCTATTTATCTTTAATGGATTTTTAGGTAAATGGCACCAGGGCCAAAGAATTACCACCTAAGTCCCTGCAGCTGTGGAGACACAGAGACCACATAAGTTCTCAGTGGGCATGTCCACCTGATTGATGATACTGAAACACCTGTATCAATTGTAACTTCTGCTGGTTTTTATTTTGGCTTAAATCTGTATAAAGGACCCTTCCTGTTGGCACTGTGTAAGTTTATTGAAGCCAGTGAGTTGGTTTATAATGAACTGGAATGTTCGTATTTATGTTATTCACACCAGCCTGCACCTGCCCAGGAAGCATAGAATGGCTAAAGGAGGATTTCACAGTTGGGGGAGTTTCATCAGAGACAGTCTTGCCATCAGGAATCATAAGCTTACCCTCCACAAGCAAAGGCACAACTTGTGTGCGGGGCTGAGTGCCCCTTCTGCAGCAGTTTAACCACAGACTGGCCTAAACCACCCATGAAATCACAGCCTCGTAAGCTTTCCTTGGTCTTTGGGTTTTACTACATGGACAAGATCTGAGACCTGAGGTCCCCTGCTAAATGGAAGCAGAATGAGATAAGGTGTTGGAGTCTTTTTAAGCAGAAGAAGGAGGAAATACTGCCTCAGGGAAGTAAATGTCCCTCACTTTATCTCATAAGATTGGTTGGAAATATGCTTAGTGGATCATCTTCGTGACAGGAACTTGCAGAAGAACCTCAGGAGCTCTGGTGCACAGGCCTCCTCATCAGGTCAAAAAGGGAGTTTCATATTTTGAGGCTAACTGCAGGTGGTTCTGCAAGTGTTGGTAGTTTTGAAAAGGTAGGGTTTGTGTTTGCCCTCTTAAGCTATGGCATAAAGTTTTGATTTGGTTTTATCCAGACGACAGCTAATGTGGTGAAAGTACCTCCCTGCTAAATCCTGTCTTGAGACAGGGAGCCTGTGTTTAGTATGAGAAAGCCACAGAGCTTTCCTTTTTAAGCATAAAAAGCTGTGTCTTTTACCATACACAAGAATTATTACACAATAAAAACACAGTGTAAACAAGGTTCGTAAGTTTTACCAGATGAAAACTTACTGAAGTGAGCCTCATAGCGGGTACAGGGCTGATCTCAGTGAATTTACCCTATGGCAAAACTACATCACATTGCTGTGCTATGCTTTTACCTCTGTCTGCACAGGAATGTTGCCTGGCTGGGGGTGGGTAACAGAAAGGACTGATAAAAAGACAGTTTTGGTGAAGCCAGAAGTCTCTCCTCACCTGTTTTATGGGAAATCGGACTGTCTTGGTCTCTGCTACTATTATTGCAGCAGGATTGAGAATTTGTGCCAATTATGCATCAGCGAAATAATCTCACTGCAACAGGGCTGCAGCTCAGGCAGAGGGAAGGAAAGCCTCCACGAGGGGATTGCTGCTAACACACACTTGTGCGTGCAGCACGTACATCTGCATTCTTAGACACATTAAAAGCAAAAAGCCCCGGCACATTGAGAACTTAGTGTGGGCTAAGCTGTAATGCTTGATCTCTGCGCAATGCTGTTATCCTATAATTTTGCCTCAGGACAGGCTTAGCCAAGCCTGCATACATTTATCCGTGTGAATAGCAAGTATTTCATGGAAAGCAGGAAGCAAACCAGGTGGGTTTGCTGGCCAGGGGACTCGTGGTTTTATTTACAAGGAGCGAGTGCATATCGAGTGCCTCGCTCCCTATTCCCTTGTTACTTACAAGTCCATCTGGTTTTTGCAAAGGCACTTTCCAGGGCTTGTTGCTGGAATCTTGCATGTGGCTGACAACGGGGAGGTCTGGGATGGTGGGCCACATCAGTTTGAAGTATGTCAGCTTAGCTGCTGTTCACCCGCTACCATGGGTAAATGCACTTAGGAGCCTTCTCCCTCTTTCACTTCTTCACTATTTTTTCCCCCTTTTGGTCATAGACAGAGGAGCCTTTGAAAGCTTTTGATAAACTTATGTAATTGGGTATGTTTTCCAAAGCACGTCTCTGTTCTTTCCGAGGGCTTAGCTAAGAACATTATTCCAATTCTTCTCTAGGCCTTCAAAAGTGCCGATCTTTTCAAACATGTGCAGTGTGAAGGATTACAAATTTGTTTTTCAAAGGACCCCAAATCCCTGCTGCTTTCATCAGTTCCCCTCCTTGTGCTCCCAGTTTTCTCCCCTCACCCCAGTCTCATAGCCCCAGCTCTGAGCTGCAGGACGCTGACACTCCCTCTTCTCCTGTCCCTCCACCTCTCACTTTTTGCTTGTCCTTTTCAGCTCCCCCCACTGCCCATACTCCCCAATATATTTTTTTTTAATATGAAACAAAAGTGCGGAGAAGCATTGCCATGGCAGCAGTGCTGCAGCAGGCCCTCCCCTCCGTGTGCATGCGAGCTCTAAACTTTTAATATAATGGCCTGAAAAGAACAGGAAGGGGACAGCTTGAGGCAGAGAAAAAGAGTGAGGGAGAGTGCAAAAGCAATGGAAAGTGGGACAAAACCATTGGAAATGCATGCAGGCTGACATCACCACCCTTTCCCACAGTGGTCATTCACTTAGGAGGCTCCAGTGTCCATTCACTGGCTTAAAGCTAGCTTTCTAGAGCCCTGGGAGACCATCTTTCCCGGCCTGAATGCCTTTTTTGTTGTGAAACAGTGAACTGTTTCTGAAACCCTGCATAAAGGGCTGAGTAATTCACTGCAGTTGCCAGGAAGTCTGAGCCACTTGTGAGCTAACAATAGTTAACTTTATCTGCCGGCCCGAGCCCCCCTTCCAGCTGTAGGTCCTGAATTCTAATAAGGGCTTTACTCATGCCTCTGAGGTTATGGTAATATTTTATACATCTTTTTTCATTAAGACACAGTCATAGCTACTGTTGAGGCACCGGAGGCAAGTGCTGTCAAATGATGTGGGGTGGGGGGGAAAGGAGGGAAAAGAAGGAAAATAGCTTTTTACATCAGGCAGGCAGTTTGGTCATTTTATACTAGAAATATAAACTTCGTTTGGGCAAAACCAGAGATCATAATTTTTAAAAATTCACTTTACAAACCCCAGAGTCAATCAAGACGTTATGATTGTTTTCTAGCTGTGAAACAACCTCCATTTTCCATAATTCGAGGTTGCTGATTTTATTTTTTCCTCTCTTCTCTGTCCCTGCACTGCAGGCATGATGGTGACAAGTGAGTGAATCATGAAGGAAATAGATGAATTTGTTTGGGTTTCCCTTTTAATCCAGATTTGGATGTTGATGTGCAGAAAAATTCTTCACAGTGACAGCACAGCTGTGTATAAGCAGTGACACAAAACAGTGATTCATGCAGTGGTTCTGCAATGCCGATAACGACAGTGTGTCTTTGAGAGATGTGGATCATCAGGTTTTTTTCTTTACCTTCTGAACCAGTTGCTTTCTTGATAACTGAAAAAAATCAAGTGTAAGAGGAGTTCTAAATTGTCCCTTTGGCCTCCAGTGTTTTGAAAAGGAAAAGAAAAATTGCTCATTCCTCACTTTTAAGCAAATGATCACTCAGAGTGGAATTTATTTCAGAGCATCACTGTGACCATTCCTGTTCAAGGTAAAAGACAGCACAGCTTGAACAACTCTTCCATGTCTTTAGTGTCTGTGCCTTACTTTCTATGCCTTGAGAAATAGCATTAGGAACACCTGGATGGAAATAGAAGCACATATTTCAAGGTCCTACACAATATTTTATTAATGTTTATAAAAAGTGATTGAAAGATGTGTACAGGTTTTGTAAAACTAAACCACAGAAATGTTCCTGATGTATTCTCCTATCACAGCAATACTTTTTCTTCATCTGTACTCATGACACCAGCTGATGCCAGTGGGAGCTGCATGTGTTGTGGATGAGGTCACTGCAGGGTCACTGCATAGTAAATAAGTTGCTTGGCTTTTTGGTTAAGTTCAAGTATTGAATCACTTTCATATCTTCTCTCCAAGTGACCTTTACGAGGGGGAAATACCATGCTCTGATGGAGTGACAGATTTGAACTGGCCCTTTTACTGTCTAGCAGCAATGACTTCTGAGCTCCTCTGTGGGTTTGTCTTGCTGAGAATGAAAAGCTGCTCTTGGCGGGTGGAGGCTCATGAGCCATGTGTTGTGTGTGCACACATATAGGTGTGCATGCATCCACCCCTCCCCAAAAACTCTCTTTTTCCCTAATCCAGACGAACTGTGAGAACAGTCAGATATCAGAATTGACAGAACTCACAGGTAGCAGGCTGAGGGGAGAGTGGGGATGCAGGAGAGACATTTTACAGAGACTTATTAATAGTGAACTAACTGTAAAGTCATCAAAGCTATCCCCGTGGTCCTGGCTGAAAGCTCTAATCTACTGGTAGTGTGGCTTTCTCTCAGCATGGACTGCTTCTGCTCTTGAGATGAAACATGTGACCTGAAGCTGACTGTTGCATTTTGACAACCCATTTAAATAAAATTAATCTATTTGCTAATCCTTTGAGGGGAGGGAGTATAAATTAGAGGGACTAAAAGCATATGATGGAGTGAAAAGGAATCCAGCTTTCTAATTTACAGTGACCTTCAGGATTCACCACAAACCTTTACCATCCACAAATGAACATTTCATCTCATTCTGGAGATAAGTTTGGAAGCATGAAAAAATCTGTCCAGATTTTTTACATGTCCAAATGCAGACCAAGCACTTTTGAAAGTCGCAACCTGTGATCTGGACTTAAAATTTGTCCCTTAATATATTAATTCGTCAGATGTGTCTGTATGATGCAATCCCTCTCTAATCATCTCCTCCCTTTCAGAGCAATGTAAATACTCCAAGCAGCTACATGCCTCAACTAGATGCAATATGATTTCATTCTCTCACTTCACAGGCTATCTACCCACCAAAAAGAGCAGTATTGAAGAGACACCATCAAATTTGGGTGTCATAGAATACTAGGAAAAAGCCAAAACAAACCCTGAAAAATATACAGTACCACTCCTGTATTTCAAACTGATAGGAATGACTCCTTCTGGAAAAAGATAGTGACTGAGAATTTTTTAAAAAAATTCTTGATAACCTGGTCAAATACTTTACACCCTGTGTCATGAAACCTCAAAACCTCAGCTGTAGAGTTAGCTGGGATGGAATGTCTCTGGGCTTTTATGTTTTACTTGTGCTTTCAAATTCCATAAATCAGTCTCTTTCATTTCAGTGCCCTACTCAGACCCTTTTGCCTCCTAACACTTTGTCAACTGCTTTTAGCGACTTGTTTTTTTCCTATTTCTAAGCCTGGTCTCTCTTTCCTTCTGTTCTGACAGACCTTCCTCCCAGAGTTTTCATTATTTAGCAGGATTCTTTATCCTCTTCTGCCACCTGGACTGTGTCTCACTTGTTCTTGCTCACTCCCACTTCAAAGGCTTCTTTGTTTCCAAGCGTCTCCTGCTGGACCTGGCTTTTTGTTGTATTAGACAGTTCTGACTCAGAAAGCCTCAGCATCCTGTGAAGGACCATCTTAGCTCCTGGTAATGGTGTTCTACAGCCCTAGAACTGCTCAGAGTTACCTTGGAATCCAAAACTCTGGGGAGAACAAATAGCCAACAGCTCACTCGGAGCTCTGCTCTTCTGACAGCCTCTGTCCTGGGAGCAGAGAGGTTGCAGGTTTGCCTTTCCATAAGACTCCTGCGTGACAAGATCCAATAGCTCTCCACCCATCTGTGGCTTGGGGACAGCATGGAACCCCAGAAGCTGAGCTGTAAGAACAGACTAACTTTTCTGGCACTGCTGTTCCATCAGACTTCAATGGTTCTCCAGGCTTTTCTACATCTGGCTTCAGAGAAATGGACTCTGAGCCAGAAATGGCAGGGGACCCTTGACTTAGTGTCAATAGTACTTGACACTGAGAGCTACAACATTCCTCCTCATTTATACAAGGACCAAGGAAAAGCAAGTGTCATGAAAGCTATATAAGAGTTTTATACACGAATAAAGGAATGTTTCACTCCATGACAGTTCTTAGCTAGAACCCCTCTTACAAGGAAAGTTGAGGCAGGAGGAAAGGCTTTTCCTCTTTTTACATCTTTAGAGAGTAAATATTCTAAAATAAAACTGCACAAGAGACAGGAAAGCCAATGAAAGTCTCTGTTATATCCAGCATTAGCATACCAAAGTCACTGGCATGAACCCAGCATGTGGAGCTTGCCTGTTCATTAGCTGGATTGCTCTATTTTGATGGTGCACTGGTTTAGCACTGATGTAACACCTTCACAGTCAAACACTGTGAGCCTGGTTGGAAAGACTGTAAGCATTTCCTTCAGGTGGCCAGGCAAGCAAAGCGAAATGAAAGCTGCTGGTGGGTGACAGGAATAAAAATACAGGATAAGAGAGTGTGATATTTCTCAGAGCCACACTGGGAACGCTGCAGGAATGCTAAAGAACACATCCAAGCTGAAAGGAGAGAGGAAGAATTTTTGGCGGGAGGTGATGCAAACAATTACTGTGCAAGCACTAAGAGCAGACCTGCCTCTTGTTTTCTGGGTTTTTTTTAATGGCTCAGGGAATAGATTTGTCAACTCTGTCTTCTAGTTTTTAATGCTCTGTCTGGGTAACACCACCAGAAAACTTGGTGGAAAATATCACCTAAGAATTGAACCACCGGTCCTTCATTCAGAAACCTGATGTTTGTCCTGCTATTCTCTCAATTCATCTTCGCCAGTGAAGTTTAATTTCAACTACATGTGTGTCTTTATAATTTCTGAAGCAGGAAATATTAATCACTAAATCTGATTGGTCTCACTGCTGCTTACCCCAGGGCAGCTTTTTTGGCTCATGAAAACCCGTGTCAGTTGACATTGTCATCCACATGGCTCGATAACTAAGAGCTGAAGATAGGCTATTTCCATTTTAACTAGACAATAAAGCAGAGAAGCTGATAAACGCTGAGGTAGGGCAGATTTCAGCAGGGAGGTTTTATGAAATGAAGTTTCTCACTGGCTTCATACCCACCCTATCACTGGAAATGGAGCTGCCTATGCTTATCCTTTTAATGTTTTTATTAAGAGATGTCAGCAAAAGATGGGAGAAGACTGTGCAGCCAACTGAAAAAATTAGGAGGGAAAAGGCTTATTGTTATATAAATGTCCTTTCCTCCCACTTTTGCAGAGCTGCTCTTGATCCTTTCAAAGCAGTCTCCCTTCGAGAAAAGAAGATGCTGTTAGCTGGAATCATACAAATAAGAAATTACAACAGTTAGTCTTTTATGTTAATATTTTAGTCCATTAATGCTATTATTACTTATCTAGCACAAACTGAATGCTAGAGGCTTTTCAGATAGCAAACTCCGTGTCCCGGTGTATAGTGTACGGGTGATATATGCAAGAGGATGGGTGAGTTGGCATCTAATTAGGAGCTGGCATGTACCTGAGGAGATGGGCACTGGGCTCCTAGCTCTGCAGCACAGGGGTAAGCCAGACTAAACAAGATTTTTAAAGTTGTTCCACTCTCAGCTTTGAGGTATGAGGCCTGATCTCTTCTTGGTGCATTACTTTTCCTGCTGGTAAAAGAGAAGCTACTGTGCTTTGTCCCTGCGTCTTTAGATTTCAGAAGGTGTCACAAAACGTAACTTCCCGTGTAGATAAGAATTACTTAGCATACTGGGACATGCTCTCATTAAAGGCCTTCGTGCACTGCTACAGCATGAGACCTCAATAAATGCACTTCTTTCTCTGCCAGAACACCTTTTCATTTTCTGTACTTGGTTCCACAAACAAGCACTGAAATTTCACCTGTATTTTTAATGAGTTTGCTCCATTTCTCCTTTTAACTTTTTTATTTTTTTATTTGAAGGATGAATATTTTAAATTAAACAGAAATGGAAAGGGGCAACACAAGTATAGGGGCAAGGCTTACAATGCTTAGGATGAAGTTTATTGTAATTTCCTCCATTTTTCCTCTCATGTGCTTCCTTGGAGAGAAGTTTGAATGGAAAATCAGGCAGAGTTGATCCTTGATTTCTTTGGTTACCACTGTAGAGGAAAATTCATTACACCTAATTGCCTAAGCAATTGCCTAAGCAGGTAATACCTTCTACTCTCGATAGACAGAATTTTCGAATCTGATGCACTCACCTCTCCTCTAACAAAATCTCTGAAAACTGGAGATGTATGGTTGACCTGGTCCAGCAGGTCTTCTCCATTTTGCATGGGAGGACTGAGGTTAAGCTCCTCCACAGGGTTACTGCGCACACATTCACACTTCAGAGAGACCCCCTTCAACAGAAGCAGCACGTTAAAAACAGGGCAGAAAGGGAGAAGTAGCTGTGCTTCTTCTGAGCCTTCCCACCTGCTCCAGGCATTGCACATGCCAAAACAGAGGTAACACAAGAGCAGCAGGAGTGGACTACCCTTTGCTTTTTAAGGAGGATCAGGGCTGGTCCAGATGATCTGGAAAGAGGTTTTCCAAGTGTCCTGGGGCATCCTGTGGCTTCACAGACAGCAAAATGCTAAATAGGGATGTCTTCAATTTTGAGTTTCATACAGCCCTTTCTGAAGCTGAATTAAAGACTCTGAGACCCAAGGTCCTCTGTAGGGACAACTGTGGGGAGTCATCTCTCACTCCTCAGCCAGTCCCTTGGGATTAGTTACTGGCATATTGGGGAACACGGGTTGGGTGGCCAGTGGCACTGACCACACCATCTCTATACAGATCTAGGAGATACAGACATATAAACATAGAGCCTGTGCTTAAACTGAACATCTCTGAAGTCTTTGGGTATATAGTGCAATTCAAGGTTTGGTTTAGTTCAAATAAAAAAACAGACAAAAATGTTTGGTTTGGAACACCTGCCTAAGGCTGAATGATATTATAGTTCTGGCCTGGTATCTCTGACTGCAATCTAATCTTCCTTTATACACAGGGTGGCACCTGTGTGTACACACAGGCAAATGCAGAGAAGCCTCTGGGGAAGGCGAGCAGTCAGGTGGGGAATTCTGCATATTGGGAGCCCACATAGAGCCCAGCTGATGAATAAATAAAGGAGTGCTGGCTTCTGACTGTGCCAATTCCTTAACCTTTGGGATCATTAACGCTTCTCTCTTCCACTGGAAAAAAAAAAAGCCAGCAGTTCCTGTATTTTTCTGAGACACAAGCAAAGCATTTAGCACCACAAATAAGCTCATAATTTGACAGGCAAAATGCCCAGAAAAGTGAAAGCAGATTTCTCTCTCTGAGTCCCTGAATATCTTAGTGATCCTTTACTTGGTTTTCAAGTGCTGTTTCATTTTTGTTTAATCACAGGTTTGGGTCTCTTCAATGTCTCTTCAAAATATCATGCCCTGTCCATGTGCATTTTCTTAACCTTTAGTATGTTCACACTGCTTCCTGCTTTGCCAGCAAAAACAGACACTACACAGAAATGCCTACACATGTCCAGAGCAGCTGCTCAGTAGCTCTCATTTTTAATTTACCTACCATCCATCCATGTGTTTTTTCCCTTACGTGCAAATCCAGCATCCACAGAGTTGGCATAACACGTATTCAAGAAGTATATGTATTTGCTGCGAAAGTGAGCAAAGGGAATTAGCTACAGTATGTGAACAATAACTTTATAAAGAGCTGAGGCTGATAAAGGCCACAGCCAGGCAAAATGTTCAAGCCCCTTGAGAATGAAGTAATGCTGTTTCTTTCCCAAGAGACTTCCAGCCAAGGAGCCCAGTGGATTCTCAAAAGGGCTGAGGAAGCAGGTGGCACCCTGGGGTAGGGTCCGCCCTGCCTCAGGTTCCTTGTTGGAAATAAGCCTTTGGGTGCTGTCTTGGAAATGATCTGAGAGGATTATTGTGCATCCCCAGCCTCTCTGAAGGACCAGACTTTCCTGTCACACATAACCATCCAGTCCTGGATGAACATGGTGCTGCAGCACACTGGGTTTCCAAGGGCTCATGTTATCTAGGGAGGTGGTTCAGGAAAGGCAGTATGGAGCATAGGGCTTTGCTGCCTTGCTGTGTGGCTGCTGCTGCTTCAGAGAAAGGTGATAGTTGCATTTGCATCAAGTCACAGTAAGAAATTCTGACTGAGTATGGGGAAAAAAAGAGCAATGTGAGAGTGGTTCAGCACTGAAGCAAGTGCCTGCCAAGGCTCTGCACTTTCCATTCTGGGACAGCCAAAACTCAACTGGACAGGCCTCAGCAACCTGCTTTACATTTAAACTTACTCATGCTTGAGTGGGGTTTGGACTGGAGACCTCCAAGCCCCATTCAACCTAAACTGCCATGATTCTATGAGAGAGAAGGACAAGATGAGCCTCCCCTTTCCACCCCTCTACCCTCCTATATCCTCTCTCCCCTTTCCCTTTCCCTATGCATCTTTTGGATGAGCGTTTGACCACTTTTCTGCTATAAAGGAAAGTTTTGAAGGTTTCATCACATCCACATCTGATTTTAGAGGAGAAACCCACATCCCAGTGGAAATTTTATACAAAGTTTTCAATAATAAATGACTTACTAAAGACCATGCAGTACATTGGCAGCAGAATGTGACTCTGACCTAGTAGTCTGAGCACTAAGGGTATGTAGACAGAGGATTCACACTTCCTTCTGTCCATCGGAAGAAAGAAGAAGGACATTTCTCTGGGCAGCTTCTGCGAAGAGCCTGTCATCATGGCGAAATGCCAGTTGTGATTATTCTGTGTAAACCACCTGAAATCCATATGTAAAGGGGCAAAGACTTAACCTTTAAAGTAACCCCTACCAATCACATTAAAGGGAGAAGAATGGCATAGTTAATTTTGTTTGATAGTCATCAGGGGAAGAACGGACTCCAGTCTTTTCCGTTAATAAAAACTTTATTAATTTCCTTAAATAAAGCTTTTAATGTTTCACTTACACCTATTTTTTGGATTCCAGATGAACTCATCTTTGTTATCAGCTTTTGCATTTGCTTTTGGGATTTTTCTCCTTTTCTCTTTTCTTCTTTTCTTTTCTTTTCTTTTCTTTTCTTTTCTTTTCTTTTCTTTTCTTTTCTTTTCTTTTCTTTTCTTTTCTTTTCTTTTTCTTTTTCTTTTTCTTTTCTTTTTTTCTTATTTTTCCTTTTTCTTTTCCTTTTCTTTTCTTCTTTTTTCTTCTTTTTTCTTTTCCTCTCCTTGCCAGTAAGTTCTAGAGAAGTTTTCAGGCTGCAGGACATTGCTGCAGTCGGGATAGCTGTAAGAGTGAGGTGCTGGTTGAGTTGCGAGCAGACAGGGAGCTGTTCCCCGTGCAGCCCTCGGGAGCCCCCCAGGCTGCTTGTACACCCCACTCGATGCAGAGCGGTAGCCAGCAGCACATCATTCATTCATTCATTAATCGCGCCATAATGAGATGCATGGATGAGGTGACTGCTGCAGGAATGCTTTAGGGAGTAATACAAAGCCAAGCCCTGCTGCCATGCAGGCACAGTCTCATGAACGGGGCACTCGCCCTGCGGCGACGCCCGTGTGCTCTGCGCGTCCCGGCTTGTGACAAGCACATCCGAAAGGGCAGAGAGGGAGGAGCGGCGGGGCTGCGGCTGCCCCCGGGCGCTGCCCGCCGGCCGCAGCACTGCCCGGAGCCGCTCCTGCTTCCCCAAAAAGATTTTCTTGAAATGAAGGATAAGCGCCTTATGATGGGACACTGGGGGTGGAGGGAGGGTGGAATGGAGATTTTTTTTTTTTTTGATCGGTGTTAATTTTTGCATTGCAGAAGAATTTGTAAGCGTCTTCTTGCTGCTCTGGATTTTCATTTTTTCCCCTTCCTTGAAGCTGTGAAATTTTCTGAGTTGTGAAAAACACAGGTCCTTACTCAGGTTTTCAAGTCAGCAAGAAATCCATGATCGTCTAAGATGAAATCGCTGTGACTTTTCCCGGGATTAGTCTGTGATATGCCACATTCAGGGAATGCATCGCCTGCACCTTTGAAGCTGAAAGATGAAGTCGAGGGAATAGTTTTGGATTTGCCTGCATGTAACAGTGGCTTACTCGGCCAAAAGCTTGTCAAAAGGAAAATCACAAATGATTTCTGAAGTTTATTGTATAATTCTGTCAGACAGAAAGGGGAAACTATAGGCCCACTTCTCTTTCACGAGATGTGATTAATTCCCATTGATTTAATCACTGCTGGGATTCGTGTCAGGTGGGGATATAATGGGCCAGGGAGAAGAGAGGACCCAATAGCAGGCAGCCATTTATGATTATCTTTAATCATAAATTTTCCTCACTGGAAGTCACTAAAAGGCCTTGACTACAGGATAATGTTCATACACCTATTTTCTCCTGCTGTAAACAACAAAACATTTTATGTACAGAGTACAGAATATGGATTGTCATGTCATGACTCCAGATTACTTCACTCCTTACGGTAAAGTGCTGCAAGTCTGGATTTGAGAGGTAGCTGGTATTGTGCTGCAGGGTCTTGATACAGCAAACAAATCTCTGTGAAAATGGAGACACCTTCCCTGTGACAGGAGTGTCATTGCCTACACAGCTATTGGCAGCCTGCAAAGCCTGTGTAATCGGTCATGGGGATAAAGGACAGAAATATTTCTAGATGCAGCACTTTCCTGCTGATTTCAGGATCATCCTACAAAGTAATATGACCAGCCTCACCAATTCAGCCCTTCCATGTTCCCTTCTTCTTGAGAACTCGCCTTTCTTCAAAAAAGAACAGTATCTGTCAAGGACAACTAATCCCTATTGCTTGCTCTCAGGGGGTCCTTTCATGCAGCAAGAAAAGACCTCAGTTTAGCTGAGTAAAACTGGGCTGATGTTCTAATTTTGTTCTTCTACTTTCCTTTTGTTTTACAATCTATTTAGGATTAGAAAGGTACTTAGGAGATGTAATTCTCCTGAAATGAAGTTTCTGTCAAAAAACCCCAAAAATGTCATGACAAGGAACAATCTTAAAAAGTTTGAAACTTCTTGTTTCAGCAGTCTTTAATGGAACAGTGCTTAAAAAAAAATAGCCCATGAAATTGCTTTGTTTTGACATTTACCAAATGAAACTTTTGGACCTTTTGTGTCAAAATGGTATTTTTCATTTCAAAAGTGACCTAAACGAGAAGGAAACAAAGTTTAACAAGAGAACTAAACACCTGGAGAATGAAGCATACATTTAATTTTGGGTTGAATAGTTTAGTCTGAATTACCCCATCAAGAAACTCAAAATAATTTACTATAATCAGAATGGCATTTTCCTGACTTGTCAACAGAACAAAAATAATAAAACCATCTCTTATGCACCTCAGCTTTAAGCTAAGGATGAATGAAACATTTTTTGATTTGCAGCAGCAGCAGGACATAGCAACATAGCAAAAGAGCTGCCTAAGATGCTTCTAATTTCTGTGGTGAGTGGGAGTGGGTCAGTTGAAAAAACACAACAGCTTACCCAGCCCCATAGCTTTTGTTGATGTGAGAACTATAGCTGCAGATTGTAAATCAAACATTAAAAAAAGTTAATCTACAACTAAATTTATGAGCCAAGAGGCACTACCTATGGCCATGAAATCTCTTCAGCTCTTGTCTTCTTCCAGTGAAACACAGCCCTAAGAACTTTAATTTTGTTGCCGAAGGCCTGCGTTACTGACCTGGTCGCCCCAGCTTCCTTGGAGCTCTTACCACGTGCTCCTCACTGCTGTGGCTGCTGCCCATGTGCAATGAGCCTGGGGGCTAAAAATACCCATTACAAATGCTACAGCATAGCAGCAACATTTTTTTCTCTGTATGAAATCCCTCCATGTGGATTGTGTTACCATCTCACCTCAGCTAGCACATGCCGTCTGGGATTAACTGGCCCATGAAAACTCAGTCCTGGCAAGAACCAGTGCAAACCCCATTCTGCCCACACTCCAGAGCTCCCCTTGAGGGCATCTGGGAGGCTCAGATGTGCTCTTCTCAGGTGTCCCTTCTGGGGGTTGTTCCACACAGGGGTCACTATCTATTTTACTTCCCCTCTTCAGGTATAGTCCAGATTTGGCAAGAGGTGACCATCAGTGTCCCCTTCCCCAGTCCCCATAGTGACTTTCCCTTCAGGCTCCCTGCCATTTGAGCTCTGTTGTAGTTCCCCTGCTTAGTGCTGTCACACAAACTTTCGCATGAGGACTTTTCTCCTTCTTTCTTTGGAAGCCTTTCACATCTTTGGAGGAATGGGAAGGGAACTTGGTGAGGCACAAGTGTGTTGATAGAGCAGGGGACATGTGTGTAGGAAACTTAACTCTGTGTAGGTTATCCCATCCAGACACTTTGTCACACTTTGTCACTCCTTGCCCTGTAAATCTAGAGTCTTACCAGCATGAGTAGAGGTTCCTTTTATATCTCTGCATGAGGTCAAAATTTGTAATGTAATCTGTCCTTGCCATTGTGTGTGTACGTGTATATATATGTATAAAAGTAGCCATATCGATGCTTATAAACTAATGAAGTTCAGCAACTCTGTGAAATTAGGAACATACATGTCACTGTAGTAGCTTAAAAAAAAATGATGCAAGGCTTAGCCCTTTCAGGCTATCCTTTCTTGTTCCAACAATTTCTGCGAACAGGGTGGCAGGAGGGACTGGGTGACAAGAAGTTCATGATGAGGTATGGGGCCCTTCAGCCTTGGCTGTCTGGTTGAGGTGTGACTCCGTCCAGCAGTGCCTGCAGCTTTCTTCCATCAAGAACAGTTTTTTATTTGTGTTATTTCTTCTGGACAGAGACCCCTCACAAACTGTCAGACCCTTTGTTCTGAGCTGAGGTCCCCTTTAGAAAAAAGTTTGTGAACAGAGTATGGGAAAGATGGTATTTCTTTCTTTCTTGTATTTAAGGGCCAAGGTAAACTGGCACCAAGGGCACAGCCTCACTTGCCCTGCCCTGTGCAGTGAGGGCTTTGGGATCTTGGATATATTTGCAGCATGTTTCATGGACACTATCACTGGGTGTATAAAAGAGCAGTTTATTACAGCAAAAGCTCTGCTGATAGCATGGTGCCCGCAGTGAGCTCACAAGGATGGCTGGATTATTAAGGGATGTAAAAAGAGCCTTTTAGAAGTGTCACTCCTACACACTAGGGTACAGCAGGAGGTGCACAGCGGCGGTCTGTGTGTCTCTCACAGCAGGGACTGTTGGCACAATGGCTTCTGTTTTTGCTGCCTGTTCAGTATTATTTGTTTTATGTTGATACTGTCAATGCACTTAAAGAGATTATATATTTTTCCCATGGCATAAACAAAATGACTTGCATTTTGCAAGGAGAGTAATGGTAATGAGAACTCAGGCTTCAAGGGGAAATGATAGTAAGGTTGACAGCAAGGAGAAATAAATCTTGTACATTCAACTTAGTCTGAGCTGACTGTCATTTCCTTAAATAAATTAATAAGTCCCTATGTTCTTACCTTATGAGGATAGGGAGAAGAGGGAATGAGCTGTGACCTTGTGGCAGGCAGTGTTTTTAGTAGGTGATCTCTTACCATTAGCTCGAACCAAGCTTCAAGCAAGACATGAGTTTGGTGGTTCTCCTCAGGCCGATGTCAAACCTTTGCCCTCCCCCTTCCATCCACTACTTTGCAGCAGCCCAGAGCTAGACAAGATTACAGAGACAGAGGATGATGTAAGGACTCTTCTGAAGCCAGCTGGGCTTAACAGGTCGCTTCAGAAACATCTCCAGCCCTTCTCCCCTACCCACTGTCACCCCTCCCATTCCTTGCTGAAGTGTGTAGCCATGAGCAAGACTGAAATGGGGAGGGGGAGTCATGCTATTAATATCTCTGAATCACTGCTCCCTGGAAGATGCTGAGCATTTGTTTATCCTTTGTTCCCAGGGGACAACATACTGTATGTTACAGCCATTTGTTGGTTTGGTTTTATTCCCCACCCAAATGCAGAACAGTGGCAGCTGAGCCGCTGTATGAGAATAGCATTAAAATGTGTAATACACCATAAATAAACAGAAATAGACAGCCAGGAAGCTGTGGTAATCACTGCTTTGATGTAGCATGAATTATGATGTGTGTATATATGTGAGCGAGTGTACGGGGGCGGGGTTTCAAGGTTTCATGTTTCTGGCTGTGCTTGTTTTGACTCAGCTGCTGTTGCTCTGGGAAGAGAGAGAACCCAGTCTGTCATTTACCTATCTCCACCTTCGCACCGACAGCTGTGCATGTTCCTTGACTCAGAGGAAAAGGATCTCATCCTCCACTGCCTGTTCCCTTGGAGTCCCTCCCTCCGCCTCCTCCCTGTCCCCTTTGCCCCGGTGGCAGGGCAGAAGGGGGGATCCTGGCTGTCTCCCAGGACCGGGTCACCCCTCCTGCAACCTACAGAGGATCCTCTGACATCCTGGGCTTCAACATCACCTTCCAGGAGTAGCTGATTTATGTTTCTCGGGTCTACATTAGGCTGTTGGTTTTTTTTTNCCCCTTACTGATTTCCTGCTGCTTCTGGGATAGTGAAAAAGGCAATGGTTGTGTTAGCACAGACAGGCGAGGTTATTAACAACTCGGTGTCATGCTTCCCTCAAGATATCGAAATTAAAAAGGTGGCTGTTGCAGCCTAGTGCTCTGAGATCAGTAAGATACACACAGTAGGTGGAAAGAGAGGAAAGCCAGCAGAAAAAAAAAGGTAGCACGGGTGTCTCCTTGTTGATTATCTCCTATCAGCTTCCCAGGGACTCCTTTAGCTGGCACAGCAAGCTGCTTGTTTGGAATTATCTCCTGCCCATCCCTGCTAAAGCAGCAAGACAGCTTATTAAAACAGCCTAGCTTTCTTTTTGTGCTCTTTGCATTAATTTTTTACCTGGAGCCAATAGCCTCCCTCTGAAAAACTTGTTTGGTCTGAATAGCCACAAATGAGTCTAACAGTGCTTAAGTGCTGCTCGGGTTCAATGAATTCTCTGACCTTATGATAATTTCGGTGTCACAGGGCACCAATAAATGCCAAAAACTGTCCGCCAGTCCGTAACGAGCTGCAAAACCACCGCCGAGCGCTGCGGCGCTCAGCCGGCCGGAGGCCAATTAAGGCGGCCGGAGCAGCCGCGTCCCGCCGGCCCCGCGTCCGACCGCGCCCTCTGGCGGCTCCCGGCCGCGGAGCGCC
>VXBC01010947.1:0-43014 GCA_013399945.1 Ploceus nigricollis
AGAAAAAATCCAAATGCCCACAATATCTCCATTCTGTAATCTTTAGATATATTAAGTATGTGTTATTTTCAACAATGATGGATATGTTTTTTTTAATTATAAAATGTGAGTTATAAATTGAGTCTATCTTTAAGAAAGAAGAAAACAAGCCAAACCTGAAAGCAACTTGGCTGTTTATAAGTTACACTTTTGGCGTATCCAAAGAGATTTTTGATCCAGAAGTAATTGCTATAAATACTGAATCGTATTGTATAATATATGGGTGACACATTACTTTTTTCCAATAATTAAAATATTGGTAAAAAATCCAAATTTTCTATTCTAATTTCTCACATTATATAATGAATTCTTTCATAAAATGTATATTAATATCCATATTTTTTTTCACTCTATCTTCTATATAAATGCTTTGGCCCTACAAATTTATTATGGTCAAAGATGTCCAGAATGTGTAAGAAAACTCTCCTGTTTAAACAATTCTTTTATTTTAGGAGCTGGTGACTCACAGGATCTTTATCACCTCATTAAGTTGAGGACTTCTTCAATATCTGACCCTACAAGGTTGAATATTTATCCTCATTATTTCCTTGTCTATATAACCAGGGACCAGGTCCACCATAGTCACCAAACTGTGCTGGTAGGCACAGGTATTAATAATAATACACATATTAATATCTAATACAGATATTAATACTAAATTAATACTAATTTCCAAAGTATAATCATCCATTGTTGTTGCCAGATGTACATGTTGTTCATGTGTCTGCCATAAAGTGTATGCTGTTGGACTGAGATCAGTTACACAAGAAATATGTATCACTTGCTAATACTAACATGTCCTCACCATAACTTTCTTCTTCATCAATTCTTATATGGCCTGAAAGCTTTGCCAGCAAAAATTTAATGTTTTGCTGGATTATCAATAAAAATACAAAATAGCTGTCAGTAAAAACATTTTACCTCAGAACATGGTTTCCTGAGAAATTTGACGATGAATGCTCATTAAGAACTATTATTTTACCAATTTAAATTGCAAAACTTATTTTTGAATGAAGATCTGAGCTGAAAACAAACAAACAAGCAAGCCCCTAATAGCTAGCTACAAAATAGAAATTCCTGCGTGATATATTTTTTAATTGTTCTTCTAATCACTTTCTTCTCTTTTAATAAGCCCTAAGTCTCAACTGTCTATAAGTTAAGATTAGTCTCCTGTATATTCCATTTTTAAAAAGAGGGGTTCCTAAGTCACGAAGATGACAATGACTATTTGCCTAAAAAATATGAAATTTGGCCTGGGATCAGTCTTACTGTGTCTCTTAGTGCTGCAGTGAAATTGGTGTTGATGTGTGAAGCAGGCTAAGGGTTTACATGAATTCATGGTGAATTCTGTAACTGTTGTCATAAGTGTCTGCTTTATATTCTTTGTGGTTCTCTGCACGTGTCTGTAGCTCACAGGAATTCCAAAATGAGTGACAGTCCATAGGGAGTAAAGAAGAACTTGAAAATGTCCTTCTTTTTTTTTTAAGTGAAGATGCATATGAAAGCAAGATTTGAAAGACTGATATATGACATAGATATAAATATATATATATAGATAGATATATATATATGGAATGAGCCTTTCTGCCTCACCGTTTGTAAATATACATAAGGATATTAAAAAAAAAGTATGGATAAAAGATATATTGAATAAAAATTTCACTGTTGGTTTGCCAAGCAACAAAATATTTTGAATTTTCTGTATTAGTCAAGTATTCTTTACAAATATTTTAATGTTGACACTGCCTCCTACCCCTAGTGTTAAGTGAAATGTGCTACAAAAAGAGAAGCACTTGGAGTACGGAAATGACAAAGTTGAGGTCACACATGCAGCATGAACTTGACTTCCTTGTGTGTACATGTTTTGATAAGGTCCTTTATTATTTGATCACATAAGTATTTGACTTTTGTTCTCCATTTAATTTCAGGTCAAAATCAAACTGTACAAGTTCAGATCAGTATGAGTTAGGTCTTCACTGGGCAACAATAAAGCAAGTTTTGATCAGCCTGAGTAGCTAAGATCCTCTGGAAAAGTGAGAGCTGTCTTGTGAAAGACACCATGGGTTAAAATTGAGCAGTCTGGGCTTCTGCTTTGCTTGAAATGTTACTACACCTCTCAGTGCCTCACTGTGTTCTGTCATAGTAAATATTCATTCAAATATTTCCTGATCTCATAAGAGTGGTCTGAGAATAAATTCATTACTCCTTATGAAACACAGTGATATTACAACGATGACACAGATAGAAGCCCATGATGAAAAATAAAAGCTTATTTGCTTCAGGGCTTAGAGGATATGTCGTAAATACAATGTAGAACCACATGTTGAACATAAGGATAAAAAGAAATATCCAGGTGTTGCTTAGCACTTTGTCCCCTGTACTTCCAGAGGCTCAGGGGAGGGAAAGGGTGGGAGAAAAAATAGTTTTTTTTCCTACAAGAGTTTTGACAGCAAACTAGTACATGGTGTGCACAAAGCACAGGACAGAGGCAATGTTGGAGATTTTAACAGCTCTTCAGTTATAGTTGTCATGAAACGTACTCAAAACCGAATTAAAATTTTTCTTTACCCATATTCTCTTTGAATGGACCTTTTCAGAATACAAGGGATTTTGTGGTGCATAGAGAGGTCAATTTATGCCTTATGCCAGGACTAATTGATCTGTTTACATATATATATATATATACGTATATNTGCATACATATATATATATATATATGTATATATAATATAAACATAAATATCTTAGATAATTTTGCATTTATTATGGACATTTCTCATTAGAGAGTAAACACTTTCAAACATTACAAATCCTCACAAGGCATTAAGGCTTTGTGATACTTTATGCTATTTTCTCCCTTTTTGATAGTAGCTGAAAGAAAGAAAATGGCTTACAGATTTAGCTGTGTATATAGTTTGAAAGTAACAACTGAAAAATGATGTTCATAATCTGAATTGCAATGAAACCAATTATCTGTACCATGGTGTTTCACTTGGGAATACTCTGAAAGGTTTAGTATTTCTTAAAAGAAATTAAAAACAGCTGTAAAAATACCATAAAACAAAAATAGCAGCTGCAAAAGAGATTAACATTCCTAAATTTCATTTGAACCTGAGATGTTATTTTTCCAACAGAAACATACATATATACTGATTTTTAAAATCTCTTCTTTATGAAACTATATCCTTTTAAGAAAAAAAAAGTGTTTTGTTTGGGTTTTTTTTTCATTTCACCACTTCTTGATGTTACCTCTGAATTTCATGAACATTCTTCCCCTCTGCCTAGGAATTTTGTATTACATTTTCTTCTGTAATTGTCAAAGAAAAGTTACAATTGTTGAATCTTGAAGAATGATTTAAATATAACCCATTAAGAATTAAAGATCTGCCCAATAAACAATTTATAGCAATCCTTGCGCTTTTGTTACATACAGCTGTCAAACAGCTTTCAAACTGAGCCCAAATCACCCTGTGCCTGTTTTAAAATTTTATATAGCGTCTGTTTTCCAATTAAGCAGCCAGTCTTAGATGAAACCTTTCCTAATCTTTTTCATATATATAATAAAACCAAATGTAATTTATAAAACAGAACTGGAGGTGCTGACAGTATAAAACAGTTTATTTTGCAGTCTTGGTAAAAACATATGGCAGCAACTTTTCTAGACTTGTGCCAGATGGCGGGCCTTAATCGATTTTGTCTGTTGTGCCGTATGTTAATTCTCTGTGAAAAGTGTTTCTTCAAACTCAATTAAAAAAATAATGACTTTCATTTTCTTACTGAGCAACTAATGCTAAAACTGTCATTTAGATACGTCTGTTTAAGTTTGAAAAGTTTTTGAAAGCCCCAAGATATTTACACAACAGGTAAAATTGATTCTAATGGTCTTGAAAGCTGTGATTGTTATTCATCAGCCTGTGTATCATTTCATGTGAATCGGAATAAATTTACCTTTATGATAATATTCCTTATCTTGCATTTCTGTTTTTCTTGTGGCTTTTTTTAAACTAATGATAGTGTTTCATTCTGTAAATTAGAGTAATTTTGAACACCAAAAGACCCCAGAGAAAATTCTCAAATCGTCAACACTAAACTCATTACTCCAAACTGTAAACACATTAAACTAGAAGAGAATAGCATCTATCTCTACATCTCAATAAAGATACTCTTTGATGCAATAGCTGTTATAAACTTTAACTACCGGTCTACCCAACACAGTTTGGTGTACTTCCTACATCTCCCATATTAAAATATTTCATTTTATGTGACGGTACTACATTAAATAAATGTTCACAAAGGCCAGTCTCCAAGGTTATTTTAACAGGCAATTTTTGCTGTGGTAGAGTATCAAATTTCCTCTTTACACAATAAATAATGAGGTATTAATTTTTGATAAAGGTGTTTCCTGATGGGCAAACATAGTGAACAAAAAATCTTTAAATTCTACTAAAATTCTAGCAGTTATAGTTTCTATGTATTTTGATGAGTAGGTTAATAGTATGGATGCTTTAATAAATACATTTTTTAAAAATCTGTGAGTTAACGGAAAATGTAGTAAATGTTTATAAATTTTGGTCTCTTTTTACTGACATTGTTCTTTTGTTATACATATTATTTGTGACACAGGCTTAGATTTTGAACTAAAATAAGATGTGTGCATAACAGAAATCAAATGAAAGAAACTAGTCCCCAGAGAAATACGCAATCCTTTTGTAGAACCTAGCTTTAATGTAGACCAGTACTTAGCATATTCACAACTTATGAAATGGGTGTATGTTGAAACAAAATATCAACCAGATCTATTCTCCTCACCATGTTTATTTTATGACTACTTTCTTTTGAAATAGAGCAGGGTTATGGTAATATGTATGTAGACTAAATAGGTTGTGTTTTCTCCAGCAATAATCCCACACAAGTACAAGGCAGAAACACTGTGTTTTTCCAATACAATCCAGCAAGGGCAAGTGACAGCCTTACCTGATGGCTGATATCTTTTATAGTACAGCTGTGACATATTTTATGCATCACAAAGAATGATCAAACATTTCTCTGGAACCTTTCTGTCATGGAATGTGGCCCCATGTCCCATGTATGCCTTTACTTTGGCCTATAATACATCTAAATACTAAATTAGATATTTGTTACCATTTGGTAATTATTTTGTAATCAGGATGCATTTAGGAACAGAGTAAAATATTTATTTTGAATTATATTTAAAATTTATTGGATTTTAGTATATAATAACTGTTTGTAATATATTATAGATAAATAGTGCACATACTTAGTAATAAAAATGCCACGGTAGGCAATTAATTAATTTTAAATGGACCATATGCTTACATTTTGAAAAATAAAATGGAGTACAGTTTGGATGTCTGGGGATTTTTGAATGTAGCACTCAATGTTTTAAAGATTCTTACTTATAAAATTATGTTGATATATTTGACACAAAGCCTCCTAGCAATTTAACTATCCTGAGTTCTTCACTATGTTAAGTATTTTTAAAGCAAGGTTCAAACACAGATTTGACATCTAATGCAATATATATTTTAGAGTAAGGATAGTGCTCTTTGCTGGTCACTGAGTTGGTTCCCCACACAGACTTCTAGTGTCATTTGAGAGATCTAAGGTATCCAGTAAGACGGATTGTAAAAGTGACAGTTGCCTTGCGTCTGTGGAAGAGAAGTGGGAAGCTAGGAGCATACAATAAGGCTTCTTAACAATGACGGTTATTCAGCAACTAGTTCAAAACCTGCATGGAAGGCAAGCCATAATAACACATGGCTTTTTTGACAGGGGAACGAAGTCTGTTGTGCATATTAGCTGTGTTTTAAAGTAAACTTCTCTTATGCAATTTGGGTTTAGTCATAATTGGAAGGGGGCAGACATCAATATTTATAGCCATTAAGCATCAGTTATGAGGGCAATAGATCACTATTACATTAATAGAGGAATGTAATCCAGGCAGAAGTCAGGAGGAGACCTCTCATTGTTTCACCAAGCAAAGCTTGTGGGTTTGCTTTTCCATTTTGAGATTTTTGGTTCCAGAACTCAAATGCTTTTGACTTTGCATCTCACTGATATGCTTGGAGCACTCCATGAGATCTGTTAGGAAGACCTCTGTTGCTGAAAGAATAGAAAGCAATAGGAATTGACTTGGCCCACAACTTGTCCTTTAGAAACCTAGATATTACTTTGGAAAGCACTATAATAAACAATAGAATAATAATACAAAATAGAAAATATTACCAAACTGTGCTCTTATGGGCATCATCCTTCTAACAAGAAGAAATTAGATAAGATTCAGGCATAGACTTACATCTATGCAGGATAATCAAGAAGGGTGTTTTAATCAGTTAATGGCTTACACATTCTTCAACACGTGACAAGTGTTAGACTTTTATATTTTTGTCTCTTATATATTCCAGTGTCTGCATACCTTTTTCTGCTGCACCAAAAGGTGGGGACTGAGTGTCCTTTTCTTACAATACCTTTTATACCTTTCACAGGTAAGTAGTTGCCAGTCAGACAACATATTCATCTGCAAATTTCTATTTATTTCTTCACTTTAGAGTGACTTTTCTGTTCATCCTTACATACCTTATTTTGGCCAACAATCTGTAGACAAAAATCTCTCTTTTTTTCTCAGCAGTAGCAGTGGGAAAGGATCGTTTTTAAGTGGCATGAATCATGAGCTTCATTTTTCTTTGAAACACCTAAAGAAAAGAGAAAGTGCTTTGATTAGTGAGGTTTAGAAAATGGAAGCAGTATTAGAAGGGAAAAAATAGAAAGTGGACAAAAAAAAGATAAAAAGAGGATAAAAAAATTGTATTTTCTGATTTTTTCTTTTCATAATCTTCCTTTAAAATACTGCTCAATGATAACGCTTTTCCTATTGCAGTAATAAAGTGCACTATTTGCCAAAGTGACCAAAAAATCTGTTTATGGAAAGAGGAAAAAAACAAAGAACTTTCTTGGGAAATTTCCTGAGTGGAAAGTTACAATTAAATTCTAAGATCCTTTTTCTATGTCTCGCAATCTAACGCATAAGAGCAGAAGAATTGGGAACTATCCCGTCCTACTTAATAGAACCTTTCAAGTCCAATGAGAAGAAAGCAGACAATATCCCAAGAAAGAAAAACGCTCTTCCTATACCATTGTCAAGGTTAGATTCAAACCACAGAGATTTTTATTGACTTCTATGAGTTTCCTTGCTTCTATGTGGAAAAGGAGAGCAGACAATGCTTACAACACTTGAGCTACTTTCAGAATTCAGTGAAGGCAGCCTAACCTTAGAAGCACATTATACAGCACAGTAACTTTGGGAAGAAGACCTTAGTTAATGGCTGGACTAAAGTAATGTATTTAAAGAAATACAAAATATTCAAATCTTATCAAAGCCATAAGTTATTTTCAATTTAGACCTTTCTCTAACAAGCTTTGATTAGTTCTCTTTTTTAGGTTGATTTTTTTTGTAATAGGTTTGGGGTCCTGGTTTGGATTTTACACTTAGTAGCCACTCTTACAATCAGCAAGGAGAAATTCTCTACAGAGAAGGCATGGAGAATTTCAGGGTAGAGACCTGTTTTCATTTATTTCTAAACTGTTGGTCTACACTTGTCAAACCTAATATAGATTACATGGTGCATGAGAAAGAAAAAATCATGCTCAGGTAATTTTTAAAAACTGAACTAAATTCTCCTCTCCTCTCCTCTCCTCTCCTCTCCTCTCTCCCCTTACTCATATTTACTTAAGTTTTTCAAGGGCCAATAGCCCTCAAAGCATTTCTAGTGCATCACACTTCTGACTTGCCACATATTTATTTATGACCTTTATCAACAACAGATGAGCAATTGTACATAAATTGCATTGTGATCATGTGGCATGGGTAATTATCCACTAGAGATTGGGAAGGGAATATCAGACAACTTCTCATCTAAAACAGAATTAGAAAACAGGTTTATAGTGGTATACCAAGACAAAGTTGTAAATGTACTTTGGTTAAAATATATACCTGCAGTACTATCTTAATTAATGGAGAATCCTAGGGTTCAGTTAATTTAACAATCAAATACATAGAAGGTTTTTTACACAGAAAATATATACTAATATTTCTATATTTCATTAATATAGGATCCATATTTCAGCTGGAAAATCTCTCACAGAAGCTGAGCAATCAGCCTCTCTGGGTATGGTATAGTAATGTACTAGCTTGTGTGTATGAGGTCTTATTATAGAGATGTCAGTTTTAGTTTGAAACATAAACATATTTTTATTTATACATTAGTGCTTATAGTGATCAATGACCATCTGTGCAGTATATTAGAATTTGGTTTTGATCAGTAGAAAGCAATTATTCATAAAACTCAAAACAGAAGGCAAAGTTGTGAAAGAAAGGAGAAGAATTATGTCCTTCTTACAGGGAAGGTAATTTTAATATAGACGAGATTGGCCCAAGTCCTGCAGTTTGGATTGATAGATTATCTAGCAGAACTATCATTTCAATAATCTCAATGACAGTGTAGCAGTGGATACTTGGTACAATATTATAAATTAAATTTACTGCAAATGTCATTGAAGAGAATATGGAAAGAGATCAGTCATTTGTATTTGCAGAAGTTAAGATAGGGAAAAATTTAAGATTCTTTGACAAAACATAACAAAAATTATCTATATGATACAGTTATGCTAACAGTTGTCTAAAAGATTTCTTTCATCACTACTTTGCTCATTAGGATACTTGAATTATCCTAATATTTGTTTGATCAGAGAGGGATGATATTCTTTTAAACACAGATATATTCTTCATTAAATTTCTTGATTTAAGAATATCCAACATCCATTTTTCAGAAGCACTTTTTTTCAGAAAGTATGAACTGCCTCTGTCTAATTACAGTCTACTTATGCAACTATAAGCTAACTGTGAATTGAAAAATAAATATTCACCTTCATACAGAGTTATATGTTGGCCTGACAGTGATGTTTGCAACATAGATACCAAGCTGGTGGTATAATGGTTCTGGAATACTGGGGACTAAGGAACAATAATAAAAGTATTCTTTCAGTTTACAGTTTTTGTAGCCTTTCTTTGCCATCAAAAGGTCATAAATAATGTAATCTTAAAGCTTTAAGTAAAATTGCAAAAGACTTAAATTTGCAGGCACCTGAAAATTGTTTGCAACACACTGGAGCTAATTCTCTTTGAAGTTAGAATTTACAAGTTGAGATGAACTTTCTTCCCTAAGGGAATTTATTGAGAATTATCTTTGAAAGCAGAAATCTGCCATTAGTATAAAGTGCAATTAATGCAAAAAAGCTTACTTGTTGTGTTTTGTAGTGTTGTTATTTGTTTGGTTTGGGTCTTTTTTTAAGGGATGCTGAAATCCAACAAATGGACATAAAAATAAACTATATTTCAAATTAACCTTCATTATGTCATCTCTTTATCTGCAAAAAATATATCTATAATTTTTTAGATTAATCAGCAAGCTGGAAAATGTAAGAAATCCAATTAATATTAATTATGCTAGTTTTAACTTATAATTGAAATGAAAAATGGAATTGCTCTAACTGATGTCCAATGCAAAATGTATTCCTATAGAGACGATATCAAGTGGGTCCCTAGAGACTTCAGTTCTATTTTAAGCCTGCTACTGGCTTACTTTGAAACTCTAGGCAAACCACTTTACATCATTTTGCATAATTTTCTCCACCTAAATAATGACAACTTTCATAAGGTACTTTGGAAACATATACTTCCATAAAGCGTAAATGAATACTGTTGAATGTATGGTCATTATTTTTAACATAAATAATTTATAAAATTATGAAAAAATACTCAACATCTTATGGTACCGATCTGCTTAATTTCTAACATTTTTGTACCTTCATAATAAACACTTGCATGGCTGAACATATGCCCTCTCCTGACTCTTAAGACAAAGAAAATAAGAACAAAATTGCACATAACTGTATTTTTCCTTATTTCCATCTTTTTATTCCCATTTTTCTCCTACTTTCTTCAGTGTTGCCAGCAGGTCAAGATCCTTTCCTGCTACTCAGCAGTGGTGAGACCACACATGGAGTGCTGGGCCTAGCTCTGGGCTTCTCAGATCAGGAGAGATATGGATATACCAAAGAGAGACCAACAAAGGACCACAAAAAATGATCCAGGTACTGGAGAATCTCTCAGAGGTAAGCCTGAGAGACCTGAGCCTGTTCAGTTTGGAAAAGAGGGTACTCAGAAGAGATCTCATCACATGTGTATAAATACCTAAAGGTGTGATGAGGGGCAACAGCAAAGAGGACAGAACAAGGACCAGAGCCAGTGGTCAAAAACGGAGACAGGAAGCTTCATTTGAAGACCAGAAAACATTGTTTTTCCATGACAGTGACCAAGCACTGCACATTCAGGCTTGTCACACTGGTTACTCATGGAGGTTGTGGTATCTGTTCTTGATGATATTCAAAAACCATTTGGATGTGTTCTTTGGTAGCGTGCTCTAGGTGGTCTTGCTTGAGCAGGGATTTGGGATAAGAACACTCCTAGAGGTCCTTTCCAATATCAACCATTCTATGATTCTATGATTTCAGACATTTCAGTAATTTGCCATTCAAACACTTCAACATGGAAATTTTTTCCTGAGGTATTCCTTTTACACCAAAAGCACATTTCCCCAACTATTTCATATTCTAAAAATTTCATTACGCTTATATAACAGTGACACGTACTAAAGACATATTTTGTGCTGTCTGTAATTCATCAAGGAAAGCTGGATCAAAAGAATTTCTCTTAATTCCATAACATGCCTGCACTTGCAATGTTAACTGAGTGTATTTATTGTGTGTATAGTAATTAAGCTGTTGTGGAAAATACCATACCAATTATTTCAAATAATCCAAAAGGAATGTATAACATGAAATGAATCTGCTTCTGCTGTAACATATTAAATAATTAAGAAAAAAAACAATGGAAGCAGCAAGGTGCTACTGTCACATTGAGAAAATCAGATATTTTGATTGATTCTAGATCGATCTATCTATCTATCTATCTATCTATCTATCTATCTATCTATCTATCATCTATCTATCTTTCCATGTTCTATTGAATACCATGTTTCTCTTTTTCTCTTACAGTTATCCCTTCCTGGTGGACAAGAAGTTGGTAAGACTTTCCTTGTCACCAGTGGATGCAGTCTACCTCCATTTGTCTAGAAAATTGAAACTAGCATGTCAAAAGGGGAGAGAAAATCCGTCACGACCATAGGGATGTATAGGATGATAATTCAAGACAGCTTGCAATGACTGCCATCTTTGAGCCAAAACTCATGTTTACCACTGAGAAAATATAGATTATTACTTCTACACATGAAGGATTTTTTCTTCACATTTATTTGGAACTATTCCTTAATGCTAATACTTTTGCAACTATATTTGACAATTATTTTAATTTCCAACACAGTATTTATACAATTACAGTAATAATCAGACTTGCTATCCTTTGGGGAATCTACTATTAAGGAAAACATTAAAAAGTAAAAATTTCTGGATGCCCCCAGGATGAACACATTATTCGAAACACCCCTCATTTAAGACTATTGAGTACATATGACTGAACAATTATCTCATGCCCTCATCTGCCAACATAACCGATGCAACATTCAAACACAGAAAAAACCTTTACCACTTTAGCCTGTACAAAGCAGAGTTCAATGCCATATAAGGAGTTTTTTACAAACTCTTATTTATATCACTGTTTGCAATTTTTGACTTCTTTTTCTTAGTTACTAGAGCAAAAATATGCTATGTTGATTATAGCAAGAATTTGCTTTGTCTAAGTTGTTGGGGAGTTTTTTTTGACACATTTCAGTATGGTTCATCAAAGCATGAAATGACCGTGATTTATTGCAGAGAGCAATTTCCAGCTGAGACAAAGTTATTGGAACTTCTACTGGCCCAGCTGGAAGGAGGGAATTTTCTTGGAGGACATTGTGGAGTAAATAAGTACAGACTCTAAGTGTCCTACTTTTAGTTACAACCACAGTAATATGCAGAACGTATGTGCATACTAAATCTAATCACCAGTACAGACATGGCTAATGAGTTACACTTCCTGTGATATTCAACCTCCATATGGTAGGTACAATATTTATCACGCCATATGCTTGATACCACGGACAAGAGTACATTCTGTAAACATGATTATGACACCTTTTCATTGATTCAAGAAGTGGCATTCAAACAGAAACTGTTTCAAGCTTCTGCCAAGATGGAATAGCTGAGAGGAAGTCAGTAAAGTATTACCAGAAGTTTCCCCAGCAGGAATGTTTTTCTCCAAGGAGACCTCAGTATCAAAATAAAGAACAACTCATCATGGCTAAAATACCCCACATGATTTCACAATGGTGAATATTATCATTCTTACTTGGAGATTTTATTGTCAGATTAATGTTTCTCTATTACACCTGCTGTCCTCAGTAGAAGTCCATAAACTGTAACAAAAGTACTGATATCTAACCCATATGGAGGTACTTATGTGCAGGCATCATCTGGAACTGAATCAAACTTTTCATGGGGATTCAGTGGCCGAAACACAAGCTCCTGGTGCCATTAGCAAGACCAACAGTCTTCAAGTCATCTGCATGTAGCCATCACATGACACACAGGATCTGCAGAAGGCTATACCCTTCTTCAACAAATTTTTAACTTGACTGATCAGGCAAGCAAATTTTGTCCTTACTGTTTTATAGAGCTGTTTTATACAGAGATTATGAGAGTTCTTGGCAGTCACAAATCTATGAAAATAACTCTGAACTACTGCCTTTATGTTTTCTACCCTAACTGCATGACAGTCTGGTCTCCTATATTGTTTTTTCCAAAATGCTAGTAGTGACATATAGTTTAACATCTAACTTATTATCTAAATACTGACATAATGTTGGTTTTGTAAACATTATTGAGATCATACCTAAATATCTGCAAAAAATATTATTCTGCGTAGATTATCTATACATAAAACATTTTTCTCATATAAAAGAAATCTTTTAAGTGCTGAAAGGACCACTATTTCTTCCATAAATTTTGGAAAACACTGGTTTGATTTTTTCATTTATAAAAAGACTAAGATCTGTCTTCAGAGATCATTACAAAACTGCAAGGATACAATCACAAAAATTATATAATTTAAGGAAATATTGAAAATAGAAACCAGCTTTTGAAAAATAAACCAGATTATTTTCAGTAGAGTAATCATACAAACAAGAATTCACACATAAAAATAGTTATTGCTAAGTTCATGAAAATTATGCCTATTATAAAGGGCAATAATTATTATAAAAGAAAATTATATTATAGAAAAATACATAATTATCAGAAAAAAGGGTTTTTCAAACAAAAAAATTAAAATTAAAATCATTACTGGTTTTAAAAATATGTCATGTACAAAATAACATTTTCTTTCATTACTTATCCAATCATCCTCTCAAAGATCCAATATGAAAGCCTTGAGTAGGGACTTCAAAAAAACATATCTCTATTTTTCATTCCTTAAATATCCAGAAAAGGACAATTCAATTCTTGCTACCAAAAAACCTACAACTGACACACTGTGTCCAATACACAAGCCCTTCCCCCCTTGTAATGGTTTGAATTATGCCTAAAGGAGCTTGTTGCAATTATGCACATGTACAAAGTCCTCTAAGTATCAGCATTCTTTGTACATAAATTGTCCATCAATTTTATCTTTAAGTTAAAATTTGGCAATAGATATGTTTTAATTGTTAATTTGTGATATTTTTTATTCTTCATATCCTAGGTATTTATCACAGGAAATAGCTCTGGAAGCAAGTAACCATTTTTCAAGGAAGAAACTATTTACCTTGACAAGGATTACAATAAGGCTTTCTTTCTTTGGAGGATGAGACTGTTGGGGATTTTTGTAGTTGTTGAAAAAAAAAATAAACCAAACCAAGGCAAAACATGGTAAGCTAGACAGAAACATGGCTTTAAAAACTAATTAATCCAAATTTCTGAAGAGGTTTTTTAAGTATTGTCATTAGGTTTTAGGTATATTAACAGGCATTACACACACAGATAGCAAGGACCTGGGACTTGCTCCACGTTGTCTCAGTCCCAGTTGCTACTGTAAATAGGTTTTAATTGCTAGAGAGTAGAATACCGGCTAGTGTCACGCTGGAGGGTTACTTCAGAAACAGCTACAGAAAAATGGGTTTGAATTTCAACATTACCTTTGGTAAATTAGGACGTGGTTATTCACATTCAGCCTTCTGAAAACCAGCCTTAGGATCAGGTAGTTTCACTCAGCAGGCAATGCACAGGAGGGTCTTCACAGTCCACCTTGAGATTTCCATGTCTCACCCATTGGAGAGAGAATCAAGATAAGTAACAAGATGCAAAATTCTTAGATGGTGAAAGTAAGCTGATTTAAAGACTGCCAATAAATAATCAGAAATTGAAGAATGATATTTAAACTGAAAAGGATTAAAAATGAGCGAAGAAAGGTAATATAAAAGGGAACTAAAATAATTAGGTATTAAGGAAGCTGGAAAAAAATAGAGCATGAAATATGGTATAAAATGTGGCAGAAGAGAGGGTAAACTGGAAATAAAAAGCATTCTATAGCTTTTAATGGGAAAGAATCATAGAATGTTAATCTGAAACTCCGGAGGTGTTTGGAAAACCTTGAGAAACTATAACTCAAAGAATTAAGGGAAGATGGAAAATAGGAAAAGGTGTAGAGGTAGGTTTGGTTTTGTTTCATATTCATGTTGAAATTTCACACTTTTTTTCCCAATCTGATTTAGTACATGGGATTTGACTTAAATTTTTTTTAAAAATACATGAATAGTACAGGAATTGTAATTTTTTTGCATGCTCTGATAGCAACCAGTGTGTATATAAGCTAGTGCAAAAAATTGACAAAAAAACGAAACTACAGCAACAACAAAACCCAACAACAAAACTAATTATGAGAATGACATAAGTAGACAGGGAATGCTCCAACACTTCAGTATAGCTTTTAAGGCTATTTCATTGGTTTCAATGAAAATACAATGGTTTTAGTGCAGTGGCCAAATTTCTTATTATGTGCTGCATTATCTAGTCATATGGAGTAAGTTAAGAATGAAGTGGCAAATTTGCTTTTGTTGGTTTAATCCAGACCTTTAACTTCACTGTTTTGCATTTAATAAAATGCATTATCAAATAGAAGCGTGACATCTCCTTATAAAAAATGTTTTATCTACATAAAGGCAAATTAAAGAGCAGGTGGTGGATTTAGAAGAACCTACGTCAACTGTCATTCCATACCATGGAAAGAAATATTCTCATTGTTGGTTAGAGAATATCACAAAGAGTCAAATCCAAAGCTAAGTGAATAATTCCTCCTAGAATACATAATTGCTTATCCAGCAATGGATTTCATTACAGTGCATCTGGGGTGGGATGAAGCCCTGTGATAGAGAAAAAATGAACACATTTTAAATCTGATTATATGTGAATATTTGAAAATTATATGTACCGTCAAAAATGTATTCTTACTAGAAAATTTGTGTAACGGCTTCAATATTTTATCCCGTTGATGAAGGTAAAAAGATAAATTCATGACTGCTAAACAAAATCTCCTGGCACAATACTTCAAGTATACCATACAAATACAGCTGAAATTTTGCAGGGTGGGTGTCCCACAATAGTTATCTATCAAGCTATACTGACTCGAAGGAAATTGCAATAATTTTTTTCTCCAACCCAGCTATCTGAATTATAATCAGCATAGAAGTTCGAAGGGTTTTGCAGTTTGAACAGTACTGGAGTCTGATAACACATTGTAAAATAAAGCTTTATTGGGTCAGTAGAAAAGACAAGCAACAACATGCCCATAAGGCAACTTTCACAATCCCTGATAGCAAATACAGATCATAACTGATACCTTGTCTATGGTGGGGTGCCAGGGACACTTGGAGTCCAGGTCATCTGGCCACAACAGCCAACCATCTTTTGAACCTGAGTAAGAGTTGCAGCACCCCTTGGTTCCAGCAGTGGGAGTGAGATTTGGGAGAATTGTACATGACATGAATGACATCCTGCTTACAGTGTCTACCTTGGTCAAGGGCATGGTGTCATCAGGCTGTCCTATGCAGCCAATAGTAGTCAAGAGGCAGGTCATCAGAGTCTTAAAAAGAGGTGTATATTTGGCAATTATAATACATAGATCAGTTTGCATTTAAGATGAGATTTAAATTAACCATTTCTTACTCCAGGATATGTCAAAATGCAGAACAGCAATTAAAGCCACACAATTCTTTTTAATGCATACTTCTGAAGTAGCCATGTGTCCTAAACCCCAGATTTTTAAAGTATCTCATAACCTCTAGGTGAAAAAGGCACATCTAATAGGATTTTCAAAAGCACCCAGGTGTCTAGCTCTCACTGATTTAATTCAGGGTGAACGACAGGAATTAAATGCCGAAACAGTGATGATAGAATTCCTTTCAGACTGTCTTATATAATTGTCATATCCTGGAGAACAGGGAACTAGCTAATACCTGAAAGAATGAATGTTTTAGTTAATTTTATTATGTTACTTAACGTAATGTTGCTTAGCTACCAAAGTGGTATCTCAGAAAATCCTGCTTCAGGGAGCTTCACTATATTTTCCTTTTGAACAAACATCTGGAGCAGCACAAACCTCATTGTATATGTCATTTCAGTAATATGTTTTTGCTACCTTCCAAGTTCACTTTCATATTTTCTGTGACTTGTAGTTACAGTGCTAATTCAGACTAATAATTTACCTCTGTGTCACTGATTTGTATTTAGAAGGGTATCCTCACCTTGTGTCTCTGTGAAGCACATGAATCAAGAGAGAACAAGCATTGTATTTTACTGAGGGAGTTGTCTGCCCCCATTAACAATGTACAGGAGAGTATTTGAACTACAGACCCTAGGGCGCACCAAAACCCATGTCTCATTTCAAGTAAAGCCAAGAAGACCGTATCACAGGGGAGCAGCTGGAGTGCTCCTTAGAGCATCAAGGAGCATGATGTTAACAAAAGCAGGATGAAAAAATTAATGACGCATTTTGGAAAGAAGTCTGTATACTTCTGTATTTTTGCTTGAAAATGATGAGGGAATAGCTTTCATGAACAATGAGGTTCCCTCCATCAGTGGCTTTCCTTGTCAGTTTTCCTCTACTGTGAAGGCAGAGACATCCTTCCAGAAGAGGTAGCTAAAGAAGGTGTGTGACTCAGCAACATTCTTCACTGCTCAGTAATTTTTTCCTACTCAATCTGAGTGCAGGTCAGTCACTTTGCAATGAAGATAAAATGATGCATTGGAAAACTAAATATAGGACTAACTTCAACGTTTTGTCTTTGTGATTTTAATGAACATCCATTTGGACATCAACTTATTCATTTTACACAGGTAATGTAGCTACCCTTGTCTATTATACAATTTCTAGCCAAAATGCATATAAACAGTACCCACCCACAAAAAAATCCCCAACCTCCAAGAAAATACCCTCCACCTGTATATCTAGTATTCAGCAAATCTTTGGATTACTGCAATATTATCTAACTATGGGAAAAGGAAGTAATTTGAATATCTACAGAACCGTTCTAATCTATCAGATTGTCCATTCTAGTTCCTCCTTACCATGCTTATTACTTTTTTGAACTCTGACTGCTGGGTTGGCATTCTTAAAGCTAAGGTATTTTTCTCATTTTAAAACCACATAATCAGGAATAACAAGGAATAATGAATAACTTAACAATGAAAAATATATTGGTTTTGTTATTATTGTTATTTGAGTTCAGAGGGGGTTTTTCTAACCTTATGAATGGTGTAAGGGTGCTGTGCCACAGCAAACTTTCCTCTATAATGTCAATTAGAAGTTGTCTAAGATGAAGTTTCTTCAGCTCTCACAAATCCTGTAAGTTGCTAAGGGATGTTGCCCAGAAGTCACATCCCATTGCCTCAGCAGCTTTCCTCTCGTGTCCCCACTCAGTCAGGCCTTCTCTATTCACATTCTCTTACGCAGGCTTTTTCTGAGGATTTTAATTAGGAAATAGGGCAGTAAAGACCAAATCCTCCAAAACCCCATAAACTATAATTTTTACAAGTGATCATAGGTTGACCTATTTTACTTGTCACCTTAGGAAATTTCTTTGCAAGATATTGATTCCTGTCTCCTTTCTCCAGCACCGGAGAGGGTAAACCAAGACAGATGAGCAGGAACAGGGTAAAGTTGTCTCTCTTACCAGAAGGGATTTCAGAACATGCTCTCCTACTTCAAAAGTTCTCACTTCCTGTTGCAGAAGGTGTATTTGATTATTGATCAACAGAGTGAATTTAATAAATGTAATGATGGTGTCACAAATTCGTTGAAATGTTTTACATTATTTAGCCAGAAGAAAAATCCAGTCATGAGGCTCTAACATTTTGTCAAAAACTGAGTGAAGAGGTCAAAGAAGTCTTGATGTGGTGGCAGTTACTGTTTACATCTGCTCTCGACTTCCTGTATTCTTTCAAATGCTTTACTGAATGAAAGACTTTTCTCACAACAGAAGGATATTTCTGGGCTTGTCCTCTCTCTCCTATTATCCATGCCAAATTCATGGAAATGAGTGCAGGAAAACCTCAGAAAAGTAACAGGGTTTTCCCTTTTATAGCCTTATGCCTGCATGGCAAATCAAATGTGTACAAGCACGTGGTTGTGCTTCCACAGAGACAATATCCTCCGAACCTTGAACTGGACTTCTCACTAGGGTCACTAAAGCCATTCCATTAATAGCTCTCAAAGGTGCCTTACTCCAGTTGCATTTCTTGGTAAATTACTTGGTCTTTCTTGTGAACTTATGTCAGTTTGGGGGAGCTGTTTTGACACGAAGTGTAACATATTTGTCTGGCATAAACACACCCTCAAGATATTTCAACTGTGAGTGTTGAACTCCTCAGGGCCCTGGTCATTCTTGAAATTCAAATAGAAAACTATGCTAACTTCCAAACCTATGTCCAGTGAAGTCCTTGTGATTTAGTCCCTGTGATTTATGAGAATTATTTTCCATTTCTACTTTAACAAGTCATACTGTCTAGTGAAATGGTAAAACAGACATGTTGCAAAAAAAGGAATTATCTATTCTTTTTCCCCCATTCTGCATATCTCTTTCAGAGAGTTTGCTTTTGATGCATGGGACTGAATCTGGTTTTGAACATTTTGTTCATTAAAATCTCACACTGAATCCATCTCCCTCTACAAAAATAGTAGTACTGGTAATAATAGCAATAATAATAATAATAATAATAATAATTAATAACAACACCTCTCAAGAAAACCCCACAAAACACCGCCAATTAATATTTTAAAAAGCAATTAATCTTAAACTTTAAAAGCTCCAAAGCTTACTGTGGTCAGGAAGCCAAGAAAAACTGTATTTTCCTGAAGGAAAGTATATCTTTAGCACTCCAAATGACATGATCCTTTTTGACAGGTCACTTTGTGGTCAATATTACTTAAGAAATCACGAGATCACTCCAACAGCTCATTATACTCTGGTAATGTGGCAATCCCCATGAGTTTCTGCATGCAATAAAATTCTGGATGATGAATCTGTTAGATTCACTATACACACTAATCCAGACAACCTCTTTGGATTTCCAAGAAGCAGGGCACTGTTTTTGTCATCACCATCAGCCTAACCAAAGCAGAACACTTCTATACTTCCCCTCCATTCTGTTTTCCCTCTGTACTACTGCTCAGCTCTTTGTATTTTCTCTTCATATGATCTGCAGATTAGGGTAATTTTGTACTAGGTAGTCAATTTATTTCTCAATTTTTAATGGAACAAACTTACCTAATTAATTTAAAGCTCTCAGATCATCTATAAACCAACGGATGAAAAACATTAATCTGATTCTGCAGCAGTACTGTAAGTGTTTGAAAACTGCCAGCAAATATCCTCTGTTATTGTACCAGAATTTTATGGTGAGGAGTATAGTCATCATATATACATGATTCAAAGTCTGCATGAAATCAACCAGGACTTGCAAGATCATCTAGAAAGAGAAATATTCTGAAGGAAAATAATTATATGAAATGAAAAAGAATCCCTACAAACTGCCTGGAAGAACCGGAAATGAATTTCTTGGACCTTTTTCATAACTTTTTTCCAGACTAGATGACTACCTGTTACCTTAATCTGTGTTTCATTTTTCAGGTTCATTTCAGCTTTAATGATTTCTTTTTAAGCCTTTTTATAGAAAATCTATTTTCAGAGTATTAAGAACCACCTGTTTCAATTGTTCTGTGGGATGAAGGTAAACATTTTGAAGGCTTCTTTTGCTCCATTTTGTAATTTATGCCCTCTGATTCTCACATTTCTCCTCACTGTTGTTTTGCTTAACCTTGTCCTTTTTCAAGTCTTAAACCTGGCTCTATCCAAACATTGATTTTCTGAGCTCCTTCATTCCTTCCTCCATCACATCCCTTCCTGAGCCCTGGCCTCAAGCTTGTCTTTCCCATCATCTATTTTCAGATCACTTCAATTTGGCTTCATTCCCTGGATCTACAGGATTTTCCTGTCAGAGCTGAGAATGGATGATCCAACTGTAACTAAGTGTGGTAAGATAATGCTATGCTTTTTTTCTTCATGAACTACGTAAGTTATAATTGCTGACCCAAACCTCTGCTCTATAATTTTAGATCTGTCTGAAAAAACTCCAGCTCTACATGAAACAGCAGTCTGCAGTGTGTTTCATACTGTAAGTATCTGTGCCCAGATTGTCAAATTTCCTATCTTTGGTCTGTCTGCACAGCAGCTAGAGGATTTGGTGATTGCAACACAGTGATACACCTGAGTTAGCTTTACACTAGGTACTGCAAATAATAGCAAAAGCATGGACTTCAACACCTGAAGGTAAAAGTCCATGAGAAATCCCTTAGTATTTCCTTGAGGGACTGAGTCATGCTATCTCCTCTGGGCAATTAGAGCCCAAACTAGCTAGATTGAAGCCAGAGAAGGTAGCTGCTTAAATTTTACCTCAGAGTCCCAAAGTGGGCATAGCCTAGGAAAGAATTGTATGTTGTTATTAAATCAAAGTCATAGTTAATAAACATGAGTGTTTCGTTATGATAGTAAAAATACACTGAAAGCAAAAAATAATAAATATATTCCAAGGTGCTAAGTAGATCCATCTAAGGTCACATAAAACCAAATTATATTCTATTATTGGAGAAGTACTATGTGATCATTGAATTAATGAGTATTGTAACAAACCCCTGTAAAGAGGCAGAATTAAGACTACTCATGGAGGCTTCGTTGCCATTTCCTAACACAGATTCTTAACTATATAACTTTAAGGTTTTCTAGAAGCAGAGGCTAAGAGAATCTTTCTTTCCTCTTCATGTCTTTTTTCTTTTCTTTTCTTTTCTTTTCTTTTCTTTTCTTTTCTTTTCTTTTCTTTTCTTTTCTTTTCTTTTCTTTTCTTTTCTTTTCTTTTCTTTCTTTTCTTTTCTTTGCTTCTTTTCCTTTTCCTTTTCCTTTTCCTTTTCCTTTTCCTTTTCCTTTTCCTTTTCCTTTTCCTTTTCCTTTTCCTTTTCCTTTTCCTTTTCCTTTTCCTTTTCCTTTTCCTTTTCCTTTTCCTTTTCCTTTTCCTTTTCCTTTTCCTTTTCCTTTTCCTTTTCCTTTTCCTTTTCCTTTTCCTTTTCCTTTTCCTTTTCCTTTTCCTTTTCCTTTTCCTTTTCCTTTTCCTTTTCCTTTTCCTTTTCCTTTTCCTTTTCCTTTTCCTTTTCCTTTTCCTTTTCCTTTTCCTTTTCCTTTTCCTTTTCCTTTTCCTTTTCCTTTTCCTTTTCCTTTTCCTTTTCCTTTTCCTTTTCCTTTTCCTTTTCCTTTTCCTTTTCCTTTTCCTTTTCCTTTTCCTTTTCCTTTTCCTTTTCCTTTTCCTTTTCCTTTTCCTTTTCCTTTTCCTTTTCCTTTTCCTTTTCCTTTTCCTTTTCCTTTTCCTTTTCCTTTTCCTTTTCCTTTTCCTTTTCCTTTTCCTTTTCCTTTTCCTTTTCCTTTTCCTTTTCCTTTTCCTTTTCCTTTTCCTTTTCCTTTTCCTTTTCCTTTTCCTTTTCCTTTTCCTTTTCCTTTTCCTTTCCTTTCCCTTTCCCTTTCCCTTTCCTCCTTCCTTCTTTCCTTGGTTAGAAATTGGATCCATGTATGAAAATCCTACACTTAAAAAGAATCCTCAGCTTGTTTATACGTGGAAAGACCAAGCGCACTCTAAAACCAGCTTTTTTTGGTTTTTTACAGCACTTTCAGTGCTTCATATTAAAAATAAATCAGGAAAGGTTTTGTTCTCCCACACACGGTGAAATTTGAATTCCCATTGCTTCAGTACTCATTAGCAAAGAAAATCAGAGATATATGATAAACAATATTATCTTTTACACTAAGGAAGTGAGTTGAATTTTTTTTAGTGATGACAATGTTTGGCATTTTTCATCCATCACATAAAAATATATATTATTCAAAGAAACTGAATATTTATTTGAAATTATAGGACAAAAACTGTAGGTTTATTGGCAGAGTAGTACTTGTTTCCCTAGTCATGTGCTGACATTGACAATCATTGATGGTGCTTAGTTTCTGTTAGTTTAGGACTTGGTTCTATGATGCTGAACACTTCTGTCATTAAAGTGAGGAAGACAAAAGGACAGCAGTTTATAAAAGCATTTAGATGTCAATGATTAATAAGCATTTCCAATAAAATTTATAATAACTGTAAATTTCAGGCATTACACAGAATCATAGACTCATATAATCATGGAGTAATTTGGTTTGGAAGGGACACCTGAAGTTCATCAACTCCAACCTCTCTTCCACGAACAGCAACATCTTCAATTAGATCCAATTGCTCAGAATCCCATTCAATCTGATTTGACCATTTCCAGGAATGGGGCATCTTTTGTCTTTCCAGGGAACCTGTTCCACTCTTTCAGCAACCTCATTGTAAGAAGTTTCTTCCTTATACCAAGTTTGAAAAGTGCCGAGGGATGCTGTGTATAAAGGACTTTTTTGCACTCTCCATTTCACTAGCTTCCCAAAGACTTGTCATGGGAACCATACTTCACATGTCCTTATCCATAAATGAAGCAACTCATGTATGTGTAAATATAATCCTCCACCACTTAGTGATGGAGCCTGTCAAGGGGTTTTTCAGGCTGCTGTTTTCCCTGTTTTCCACATTGTATTCAAATGTTACCCTGTTTAATAAACAAAGATCATCAAATATAAGGAAAGAACATTATCCCAACACTGTTAAACAAAACAAGCATTTCTCAAGCCATATCCTAGCTCTTGAAACCATTGTTAGCTGGGGAATTTTATGCACTTGAGCAATTGAAAATTTCATTGAGATTAATCCTCTGTTATTATAGAAAAACTTTCAAGAATTGCGTCCAATCACATCTCTTTAACCTGACTTTGCATATCTACGAAGCTCCTGAGAGCATTTAACTCTGATTAATGTTAGCAAATCAAAGCTTGAGATGTCTCATATTTTAACCTCAGAAAAATTACAATATATGAAAAAAAGCATATGGAACACCACTAGTGTCCTCACAAACCAACAACAAAAGGCATTATCTCCACTAAGAAGAGACAATTCCAGGGAACATTCTCAGCTGTTGTTTAGACAAGTTTCTGATTAAACAGGCAAAAAAATGCAATAGTAGAAAGGTTGTCTGTGTTTATTTAAAATCAGGTTTCCTGTTAGACTATTAATTAATTTCTTCTGCACTTCTAAACGGCTATTACATTGCAATAAATTTCAAAGGGCCTTAACTGGACTGAGTTTCAACCATTTTTAGAAACACAAAACTGAGCTATTAGTTCCTCTTTAAGATCCTGCCTAAGCACCCGTGTCTGGCTCGCAGCAGCCACGGGCTGGAGGTTGGCCGGCTAGCTGACCCACTTGTGGCCAGAGGGCAAACACGCGAGCGGCCGCCTCCGAGTCTCGGCCGAGACTGTCGTGGATGGTGGTGATTGCTGCGGTGTGGGTAGCGCAGCAGAGGCACAGAGCACGAGGAAACTGAGGCAGAGGAATGAGGGAAGGACCACTTGTCTGAATCTCCGAGGACTTTCATTCCCGAAGGTGATCAGAGCAAGTGACAATGGCTGAGGGTAAGAAAACTGCTTTTAAAGGCATGAGGGAATAAGGGGAGGACACAACTTCTAACCTATAGGGAGGCATATGGGGAGGAGAGCAGAGTAGAGACTATCCAATGGAGGTTAATCAGCGGAGGGAACAAGCCTTACAATCTAATCCTGCTTCGAGGAAGGGATGAAGGACGGGGAACATTCCAGAACCAAAGGGGTGTGCTATCTTTGATAGACAGGGATAAGAACAAGGAAGGTACAAGAAGACTAACAAGTGGATCAGTAGGAAAAACTGTGGTAAACAACTCAGGACTGAACTATTAGGGAAGCCAAATGGGGTACACAGAGCAAACCATTACAAACTTATAACAAGGAATATTCAAAATATACTACAAAGAACAAACCGTAAAATAACAGACTACTACAAGCACCCAGTCTTAAGCTCAAAATTTTTCATATTGACTGAACTGGAACACATGGATAAAATATTTAATCTCTTTGAAAAAATATTAATATGAAATTAAGATTTCCATAGTGACAGACAGGCTACCCAAACTTCATTCCTTGAAGAAACAATGAGCACAATTCTACATAGCTGGAGGGTGGCTGCACACTAAATGAGCGTAATAGATGCCTTTGCAGTGGTGACACACTGGTAAGAAATATTTGGTATTTTTAGCACATGATTTCTTGGCTGCATTCATCTGTAATGGTGGTGACCAGCTGTCTTGGGTGCGTTGGTGTTGAGCCTTCAATCAAATTTTATAAATCAGGATGATAGCAGACAATGATTAGAAAAAAGAAAAGGAACATGAACAGAGTTTCTCTAGCAACATCACTGGATTATGAATAGTGCTTCACCAAATGGAGTAATTCCCTCACTCTTCACATGCCCACATTCCTGGAGATGAGTGTTTTAAATCACACATGGGGAAGACAGATGGCAGAGGATCTGGTTGGTGATGTTATTTAACTTTTCTAAAAGTTTGGGCTTTTTTTTTACAAGTTTATTTTTGCCAAGCAATTAAATTAGAGTGTGCATCATACAGCACTTGGTAAAATGGATTTGATCACTGGAGTATAAAGCTATGCAGCTATGTATTGCTGTATTTGAGCTTTTTACAAAGGACTATATACACTATTTTGCTGGTCAGCTATAGAATTTCACAGGGGCTTTTTAGACCCTGCACTCAACAATTAAGAAGTTCCTCACACACTTAAATGCATTGCTTTCTTTATGCTAAATATAGCATTCACTGTAGTGACTCATAAATACTTTAAGGTCTTTAATGTAGTTAGTTCTATCTTTTTTCCCTGCAGAAAATATGAACAAGTCTGCAGGAGAGTAAAGAATGTAAAAGAAAATGTTTTCTAGTTTACTTTAGTTAAAAAGAGATCTAATATCTTTCTATTGAAAAATGTAATTTAATTTTAATGTGTTGTTTTTGATTTTGTTTATTTCAATCTACTAATCACAGAAATACAGAAATACATGGACAGGAGTAACAGCTCCCTTCTTGACAGGCTGTGCATTTAATACAGAGTATGAAATTTCTCTCTCTTCTCTCTTCCTCACCTATGATGGCTCTTTGTCCTCTCAGAAGACGCTTTCTCTTCATTTTATATTTGGTTTTCCATAGATTTTTCATTTTAATTCATTTGTGAATTAAATCAGTCATAAATCTCTTTATGTAGACACCTTAATAGCTCTTCTTGTCTCGATGGGCATTATGTAGGTATTTACCTGCAGGTGCCTGCTGTGTGCATATCAACATAGCTGAACATCTATAGTGCTGTGCATGCTGTGATTCTTCAAACGTTATTCATAAACGTGTTTTTTCCTCTACCAGTATACAAGATATTGTATTTTCCTTTCTTTTTGGCAGATCCATATAGCTAAAATGGGACAAGTTCAGAGAATCTGATACTTTTTGCTATATTGGCCAGCAAAGTTCCCAAACTAATACCTATTCAAAATTTAAGCTATTGTACAATCATTATTTACATGAGACTGTAGACTAGACATACTTCTATACTTCATACTTCACATTCATTGAAGCTGCGAATTCAGTAAATTCAGACATTACCTTCTCAAAAACATCCATTGATTTAAATGTCTTAAATTCTCAATTCTGCATTTTATTCCCAGTGCAATGCAGGCTCCTAAAATTTACCCGAATTCCAACACTTAACATTGTCACAAACTCTCTGTCAAACATTTAAGTAGACTGATCACTTTGAATTTCAATTTTAAAACATGCTTAGGTCCTGAGATCTGTATCCCTGTAGCATGTCCAAAGACTTTACCATGTTACTGAGCAAGATGATTCAAATCCTGACTTCCAGATAAGACTATGAAGTATTTGTGAACAAGTTTGTCTGTGTCTAGTCTCTAGTCACGTAGATTTGCTCACCGTGTGCTTAATGTAGAATGAGAGTGTTCAAGCCAGTGACTTGCTAATGCAAAATTCTTCTGTAGTAGTGAGAACAAGGCCTGGATTCCCTACACTCAGGCTTGCAACATTCTCTTGCTGTTGCAATGTTCATGCTGCTTCTTGCTAACACACCTTCTGTCTGAATCTTACATCATTTTCATATTGACTGAAACAGAACAGTCAAGCAGTGTAGCACAGTCCAGAACTAAATTGATTGTGGTGTTTAGCATATGCATCTGCAGAACTTTAAGATATCATTTGAAATCCCTCAGAATGAAGAAAAATTAGAACTCAGCTCTGTCACTTCCTTGGGCCAACAATCTAGACACTGTATTAGTATGCAAGAGGAAGGCAAAACCTTATTTTTGGCTTAATTAGAAGACAGAAACAGTATTTGTCTGAAAACAGAAAAACTAATGCTGAAGTCCATGAATACCCATAAATATAGCTTATACAAGTATCTATAGATAGATACCAAAGGCTGAGAAAAAGAAAACTTCTTAGACATGTATTTTTCTTTAGTTTTATTTTTTAAACTCAATCATCTCATTAATTGTCAACCTTCTCAGGGCACTGCTGTCACAATTCCATAAACTGAACAGCCTCTATGTACACTGTAGTGAATCTGCCCAAATAATCTAAGCTTCTGTTTTTAACTTTTAACTCTTGGGTACCATGATAGTGACAAAGTGCTCTTCCAGTTGCATGTCATGACATAGAGAGTATTGAAACAATTCTCTGTTGATAGCTGATAATAGAACACATTTCAACAAAACATCATTGCTTTCTATTTCAGCAGAACCTATATGAGAAAAACTTGTTTACACCTGTTTGTTTCATCATTTACCTTTGTCTTTGCAATTAACTATTACAATTGAAAAAATCATGATTAACATCACAAAGTAATTCTGAAATTTTCTTTGGTTCACTGTCAAAAAAGCAGTACGTATTTCCTCTATTTTGTTCACTTCAGCTACCACTGGACTCTACACTGATAATGGCTTTGCCCAGTAGTGCCTAAAAACTGCAAAGAGAGCAGCCCGTCTTTTAAAAGGCCAAAGTCTTTTCATCAGCAAATGAAAAGAAAGGTCAAAAAAGAGAGAGAGAGAGAGAGAGAAGGAGAGAAAGTGACAATTAATTAACCAGATTATGATTTAACGGGAAGATTTACAAGACCAGATCATTTTTATATGAGATTCAACAGAAGGATCTGAATTCCTTCTGAAAACATGAGATTGTCTGAAAAATAGTCTCCACCAGGTAGTCATCTGACCTCACTAAGCATGGTACAGGGGCTGGGATAGGGTGATGGAAAGAGCCTTTATTCTCTATTTCGAAAGCTATTCAGAACATGGTGATTTTTTCTTAAAAGCTCTTAGATACTATGGCAAAGGTTCTTATTAAGATATTATTATCTGGACCATCTAATTTGATATTTGTAACCTTACAATTCTTTTGTTAAAATGGAAAGAATTCATTGTGCGAATGGAACATTAAAACAAGTTAGACATTTTATGTTTGTCAACTACTTTGTAAACAGATGCAGAGAAAATTACTGAAAAATCTATCAAGACTATTTCTTGCATTTCTTTATATGTTGTTTGAATGCACAAACTTCCAAAGAACCACAGAAACACTCAGCTTGGCCTGATACATTTGACTTTGGCAACTGTGGCAGGATATACTAGGTTTCACTGGGATACTGGGATATTCTTCTTCTTGAGTCACTATATTTCTATATCAAAACCTTCAAGCCCTGAAGTTTTAAGCTTTAAATTATTCATTGTTATTTAAAGAGAATGTTGTAGCTGTTTCAAGACTGACTTACCTACCTGAGATTTAATGAAAGGAGAAATGACTCACTTGCAGAGAGGAGGAAATATTTCAGTGTCAAGTTGTTATCATCTTTTCAACATCGTTTATTTTGATCTCAAATTTTAAACAATAAGTAGCTGCAAAAATGAATAAATGGGTGGGAAGCCAGGTGAGCTGTACAAAAGTGCATGAGAAAGTTACTTGAAAACCTTACACTTACTGCATCAAGAGAAAACGAGGAATTTATTGTACCAAGACAAATGGCGAGTGCCTAATAAATTAGTGGTCAATTTGTAGAAGGATTTTTTAAAGGCTCAATTTATAATTTTTTTTTTATTTTCTAACTGAAATGAGGCACATTTTGTTCTTATTCTAAAAGTATTTTTGTTTGTAAAAAATTGACGCATAAATTTCTCTGAGATTAAAATTGAAAAACACACAAGTCTTCTGAACTCTAAAAATTAGTCATACCTATCTGAAAAGCGTTAATTTCTCAGTAGTAAGTCAGAGAAGCACAGAATTTGGCTGGGATTTCATTCGTGTGTTTCTCCCAGAAAAGCTGAATTTTTCTTGCTAAAACAACTACTGTTTCATGAAAATTTTACATACATGCACTGAGGTTTTCTTTTTAGGTAGTTACATTAAACATCAAGGTGCATAAATTGCAAAGAAATTGCCTGACATTCCTGAATTATCTGAAATTGCCTGACTTGATTATTTCAAAACAGAAGGAAGGAGTGAAAGTTTTATCTTTTGTATGAGGCAAACATGGAAGTATGTGTTTATAAAGAAGGCCAAACCGCATCAGCACATGTGATAGTGCAGTCTAAACTCTTTCCTTAAGACAAGATGTTCAGCTTTTAAAGATATACACTATGCAGGACACAATAATTCTATTAAATCTGAAGGTCCATCGCACAAATATATTGCAGAAAATCATTGATGTTTACTGTGTGCATACAGAGAGTCTTTCATGGGAGAAAACTAGCGAAGTTCATGTCCTCATTTTAAACAGAGTTTCCATTATGATACTGAGAAATACTTAGCTGTTTCTGAGAGTTCAAATCACCAGTGTAATTTGCCAGATCTGCAAAATATCTTGTGGTAAAAATTCTTAATGCTGATGTCTCAACACAATCTAGGTCAATTTCAAATAAGCAAATCTTAAGAGAAATGAATGCAATTAATTTTGGTAACAATTAGTGTACTCTGTAATAATAGACATATATGAGAATCTCATGAAAAATGATTCCATCTTGGAAGTTGAGAATTTTTTCTCAGCATGATACCAACAAACACACAGGGGAATACTTCCGAAAGGCACTAGTAGTTTCTATGCAATGGAAAGAGATTAATCAAAAACAAAAATTTACTTTTTTGGATGTTCATTTTCACACAAAATGAAATAATTTATCCCATTATCCAGATTAAAAAAAATGAAATGCTTTCTAGAAAATTTAAGATTGAGTATTATATTAGATTTATTTTATTAAGACCTTGTCTTTCTAGAGATCAAATTTTGCCTAATCCATCTACTTAAACATCTGATTTTTTTGCACTTCTGATATACTCATGATTATGAAGCTGTTAGCAGCTTAGATAATACACAATGTGGCCAGTGATTCCTGACATGGGGCAACACAGCAGAAGTGTAGAATCCAGTGTAGTTGAGGACCCACCAGACTGTGACATCATTGCAAGAAGGTCTGATTCTTATTGTGAATATTTGATGATTTTTACTGTTTCAGTCGAGTCACTGAATTCCATCTGGGTTGTTCCTCCTTGATCATCATTGCTCTATTTCTTTTTCCTGTTATCAAAAGCACATGCACACACACACACATACACACACACACATATATATACACACAAAGCCCATTACAAAAGGGGTAGTAATCAGTTAGGATTTCTTTCCCAATTCAGTGAGACCAGGTCTACTAAGTTAGATGGGTTTTATCCATTAGTGTTCTTGCTGGTCTTATTCATGCATGTATTTTTAATGTAAAGTCTAAAATTGATATGTACATCAGGAAGGGATAATGATTCCATTTTTTGATACTAATAAAGCACGTTTATTGATGCAGTAAATGTACAGTTAAAGATATTTTGTGATAGAAATATAGTTGAAGCTTTTGACCTGCTGTACTCAAGGTCTTTTGTTAGACAAAATTTCTTTCTCTTTACTATAAAAGGAAGCTGGGAAATAAGCCTGTCATTTCAGCCTTCATTATTTCCAACTCTTTAAGCAAGTCCAGTCACATAACAGGAATGTAAATCCTAGGAAAAGAATGAAGTGGTAGTAATTAATGAGCTTGAAGTTTCTTTCACGCAGAAAAAGATGCAGTCATCAATAGGGACTATATTCCCTTACACTGCTTGTCTGAATAGTCGTATCTTAAATATTTAACATATATTTGACCTATTGGTTTTCAGTATTAACTCAAAAAAAAAAGTAGATTTTTTTTTTGGCATTAGGAATGCATGGGAGAATCTCTTGGCAGAGAAGCTGGCAGCCATGGATGTCATACTAACCAAATTAAAGGCCAGTATTGAATCAATGCATTTGTTAAATCAACACAAAAAAATAGTGAGAAGGAGAGCAGAGACCAGAGACTGTTAGTAAAAGCAGATAGTCACAATTTATTTACATGACTATATTAGAAAGATATTAAATATTTTGAATATATATGAGTAAAAAATGGTATGTTTTGAGTCAAAAGGCAGAGTCTGATGTTGATGTAATTTTTCTATTCCCTGGAAATGGTTCACAAAAGAATCAAAAGAAATAGCATAGAATGTATGACTTAACTACAAAGTACTCTTTGTATTTTGCTATAGCAATGAATTTCAAGTACTTCAGCAAGCCCCACAGTGAAAGTTATCATTTCTTCTTACAAACTTTTAAATACCATATTCCCAGCTGTTGGGATCAAAAGAATATCTTGCATTTCTAATCTTAATATTTTATATTTAAAAACACATTGATTCCCCTTAGACTACTTAAATGAATAACAAAGAGTATCCTCTATCATCTCTTACCATTGCAGTCCATGTCAGCTTTAAACACTCAGTAGTATAACAGAGCTTTTAGAACAAAATTTGGAAATACACAGGAAAAGAAAAAATATAAAATATAATCCTAGAAGAAACACTTTTTTTTTTAATATGGAGCCACTATTTTTCTTTGTCTAAAAAAAAGATGATAGAAGCAACCACTGATAGTGACTGATCATGAAAAGAAACCCCAGGAGCATAGATACACTATAAAAAGATCTAGGAGGAAGTCATTATGCTGTTGAGGGAATAAGAAATTTAAGTCAGAGTTGTGAAATGTTCTCATTATAGGTCATCTCAGTAATTATCTGACATCTACAGATGGAGTCACTTCTTAATCAAAAGAATGAATCATTACTGATATTGATTCAGACCAAGATGTTTGAAATAATGAGTCCAGTAACTCAAGTATAAATTTAGAGGTAATTTCAGCAACTTCTTTGCGAAAGTTTCAGACTAAATAATAATGAAATATCTTATTATATTGCATAATAATGATAAGAAAATGGCCAGAAGAATGAGAACTAAACTACCCCATCATAATCTGCATGCTAAGACTTAAACAAAAAAAAAGAAAAAAGAGGTCACCGATATTTACCATCTCATGAACACTACAGCTTAATTAGTATCTACAAGAACAGAAGATTGCTTTCTCTTGAGTACAATATCTGTAGCTGGCACTGCTATTAGATTTAAGGATGTGCAAGTATTTACTTTAGAAATCTTTTTTCAGCTGCTCATCATTTGACTGTGAAAAGCACCTTGAATAGCATGCAATGTCTCAAGAACTATAAAAAGTTCTAAGAATGCACTTATATATCTAGAATAAAAGTAAAAAAAACCAAAGAGGCAACTGCAATTATTGACAGTACACATTTTTATACGAACACTTTATTTCAAAAATCAGCTCCTTGGAAGATGTTGATTTACTATGGTAAAAGCGGCAATGCCAAACCCATTGCTGAATAGACAGGATGGGAGAGACAGCTTTTTGTCCCCAGAGACAGTCACTTCAGGGCAGCATTGCATTCTATTTAGAGGTTGCAGTTGCCCATCATATCATTGTTCTGTGAATACACAGAAAACTCTTTCTCGTCTATGTGACACGTTTCATGAACCCAGTAATGACATTGGTGAAATCCATCCTTATCTGGGAGACCAGTCCAAAGCCTGGAATGTAAGTAGGTAGTAGGTCATCAAATCTAGTCCCTCACAAGGGTGCCTATCATTGTCAGTCATCACAGCCAACATGGGAATTCTACCTATGAGTCCCCTAAGACTAAGTTTAAGTTATGTAATAAATTATTCCCCATATACTTGGAGGGCCACTCAGTGGTAGTTACGAGGGTAATTAGTGTAATTACTCCCTTTTTAATCTTTGTTATTCTACCATTAAGTGTCAGTGGATGTATCCCTTTTTTATTTTCTAAAGATTTTTTTTTTATTATGTAAGTTACACTTTTATATCACTTAAGCTGGCCATAGGCAGATTTAATTTTAGGACTGACTTCTTTATGACATATGGCATTTTGACTAAGAAGCCAGCCTACCTTGGCCTTTACTGAAACTTGTTCCCATTGCTTTGATTCATGGTATAATTGCCTGGCAAGTCTGCTCTTTTAGAACAGTGACACTCAGTCCTATGAATCATAATGCTAGATACTGTTTTTCTAGAAGCTAGAAAAGTACTCATTGGTACAATATGTATAATCTTGGCTAGGTTGCACCATTTTGTAATTAAGGGTGCATTTGCTGTTAACATACATCTTTTCACCACAGTATTTTGCCATAAAAAGAAGTCATGTCTTCTTCTTTCAGAAACAATCTTGCTTAAGTCAACAGCTCTTTTAGCACCAAAGAAAGACACACCCGCTTCTCCAAATTGGATCCTCTTTGCTCTAGTTTAAAAGACAACATACTTTTAAAAAGTTTAGAATGTAACTTCCAATTTTCTAGCGAAAACCATGTGAAATCTATGGTGAAAGCTACATTGTGATCAACAATCATAATTAATGTGATAAAATATAAGTTGGACTGTAAGCACCTGTGTACATTTGTACATAAAAAACTTTCTTATATTCAGAAAGATAGCAAAAGAAGCGGTAAGAGAAATAAACAAAAGGATGTCATGTCTGTTGTCTATTTTTAGTATCATGTTTAGTGTCTCTGAAGAAGGAAAACCAGGATATTGTTTTCAAGTTAGTTGAGATATTCGTGCATGGAATATTTTTAAAATACACCAGCCATAAAATATGGCATGAAGTTTGAAATTATAGTGACCTGCTAAGTTTGAAAGAATATGTTAATTCAAAGCAGAACAGGTTCCTCCTAACTCTGACAGGGAAAAGATACTGCTTTGATTTTCTTGAGATCTCAGGAAAGGAAACACATTAACAGTATGGAAAAGAGAGGAGGTTTCAAGGTCACCAAAGCCCTGGTGTGGAAGCAGAGTTGTGCTGCTGCAGTCACATCCCTGCTGGGTGAACTTGGAGGACTAGAATTCTAAGAGCAAGGAATGAGATCCCACCTTGAACAAAGCAGAGGCAGAGGTCATCATGTCAGAGAGGGCAAAGACCAAACCTGCATGGGCAGGCAATGCTGTCAGTCTCCCTTCATCCTGCTGCACGAGCATCACTAGTGAAACTTGGCACATGTCATTCAGGATGTGATATCTTCTGCTACAAAGCAAATACTGAGGCATTTCATTCAGAAATGCAGACAGGCAGGATACAGGTGCATAGCTTTCCAGCCTGACAGAAATGAGACGTGCCCCAAAGAATCTTAAAAACTCTCCAGACAAATAGTTTCAATCAGGTATGCTTGGAATTTGTACTGTCGTGTTGCCTTATAAATCTCTTTCCAGTGTCATAATCATATAGACTTTAAGGTTCATGTGATCTACACAGATCTAGCATGCTCAGAGTGCATAGGAAAAAATATGTACTTGCAAACAGGACACATTCACAAAAGAGAGTATATGGTGTCTAACCTCTTTGTAGATCTAGGAAAATCTTTTCTCAATCAAAATTCACAGCCTTGAACTTCCCCCCTTTTAACATTTCCTTTTCTCCATTTTGTTCATTAGTTTCTTAGACTATGCAGTCCTATCCTGTCTGCAGGGATTTGAGTTGACATTTGTGTTGAGTATAGGAGTCAGGGTGTTTGAAGCAGAGGGGTTCAGGGGTGGCCTCTGTGATGGGAGCTTGTTCTGTGCTGAACATTCAGCCAGCTCCAATACACCCACCACAGGGCACAGCTAAACCCCTCAGCCGAGATGGTGGCACCTGTGAGAGCACATATTTAAGGAAGAGTAAAAATCCCACAAAGGTACAAGAAAAGGGGGAAGAAAAAGAGTAAGAAACAGAAGAGGTAAAACCAAAGTGAGAAAAAGAGGAAGAGAAAATGGACTTTCATAGGGGAGCAGATATCCACACTACAGCCCGTGGAGGACCCAATGCCAGAGCAGGTGTTACTGAAGAATTGGTGCTGACAGAGACCCCACAATAGAGTACAGGAACAGTGAAAGCAAAAAAGCAGCAGAGATGTTATGGACTGACTGCAACTCCCTATTTCCCACTCCCCCTATGCCACTTAGTGTAAGATAGAGGAGTCTGGAGAAGCTGAGGCTGCAAAAGTGGAAGAAAAGCTATGATTTTCATGTTTGGTGTTTGCTTATGATTCTCACTACACAAATTTATTTAAATTAGCAACAAATTAGTTTTCCCCAGATCAAATTTGGTTGTCCATAACAATATTTGGCAAGCTATCTCCCTGTCTTTGTCTCTTTTCATGAGCTTTCTTATTAGTTTTTTTTCCCCCTATTTTCTCCTACCCATTCATCTGAGCGGAGGAGTAAGAAAGCAAATGTATGGAAGTCTCTTAGCCCGATTGGTTAAGAGTCCCAGTTAGGCCTCTTATTACATTGTTGGCTTTTTTTTTATCGTATTAAAATAGTCATTCTGACAAAGACAGAAGAGTGGTGATTTAGCCCAAAATTTAAAGCCCAATATTTAGTGAAACAAAGAAGAGGAAGATATCTACCCTTTCTTATACCTCATGTCCTCATGGCTGCAGCATTGACCTGGGATCAGATTTGTCAGAAAGACACGCCAGAATCCTGTATCACAGCTATGCTTTTTCATTACTAAAGCATTAAGTAAAATGGTCAGTCTTTGGGGCTTCACCTCTTTGATGCCCAAGGGCTAATATAGCCTCTGTTTCACAGCCAAATTCCCTGTTGTGTTTTAACCCCAGCCAGCGACTAAGTACCATATAGCTGCTCTCTCACTTCTCCCCCCAACTTTCCCCCTGTGGAGAGGAAGATTGTAAAGAAAAGATAAACCTCATAGGTTGAGACTAGAACAAATTAATAATTTAAACAAAATAATAATAAAATTTTAATAATAAACATAATAATTTTGTCTTTACATAAAGTTGAGCATTTATTGTCATCTTTCACATACCTAGAAAGGCAAAAGTCTAATTTGAAAGCTATTTGAAAATTGAGTGCTCTGTCTTTAAAATTAACTATTCTTTTGCAAATGTTCCTAGGGTCCTAGCCATTTCATAAAAAAACAGAGTGAAATAGAGCTCTTTTTGGTTCAGTTCTGCACATTCTGACCTTATGATAAAAGACCATAATGATAACAGCAAACTGAAGTATCTTCTTTTGTCTTCTGACTCTGTTCTCTTGATTGCTTTGGGTATTTTTGTGAGTAATATTTTTGTGACTGTGCATTTGATGCTCTCTTTCCTCTTTAAGAATGACCTCTTCTTTGATGAGTAGTTTCATATATTTGAGGTTTCACAGTACCAGGAAACAGCATGTGAATTACAATGAAAAGATGTACAAGCTAGGATGCTTCCAGAATCTGTCTAGAATGAATTTATTTGTAATTCAGTTATTTAATTTTTCAAGGTTTGGGCTCTGCAGAAATACAAGAAAGGAACATTTATGCCTAAGTTTTCTTGACAAAAGTAGATGCTATTATTCATGTGTTTAAATATAGAAGTCACCCTTGGTACTAAAAGGTTATGGTGATCTTGTTTGCTTGTGTGAAGAGGAAAAGAAAAACTGAAGACAGAATATTTCTTAAATTAGAACATTTGGATTATTTGTCAAAAATTCTTCTTTGTAATGAGTGTGTATCAAATGGTGATAACAGAGTAACTGTAGTGATATTATGATAAGTTCTGATGTAAGAGTGTCAGAAGTTATTTCTGCAGTAACAATCATGCCAAAGGCATTGACCAATATGGTTAAAGAATGTGTAGAAGGTGTAAAATGTAAAATGTATAAAGTGCATCCTTAGGGAAGCAGACCTGTGAGCTTTTTCAGAGTGATATTTCCAGAAGAGATTACATTGTTTCTGCAAAAAAGTGTTAAGAAATCTCAAGAAAATAACTGTTTTGATTTTAGCAATAAAGCACAAACCTGTGACTTTGTGCAATCATTTTAGTGTGACTGGTGAGGAAAGAATCTAGGAAAATAGCAAGTATCAGTCTGATATGACAGTCAACACAGTATAGCTTTCTGATTATTTTTTTTCCTAGCTATAGTTTAGCTATTCATACTGAAATCCTTACTGAAAGGTAATCATGTGCATCTGCAGCTCATATACCAGAAAAGTAGGTGTCTACAAAGTGTGAAGAGATCTGTGATAATGGTCAGATAGTGTTGCTTAAGTGGTGCTGTGGTTGCCAAACCACTCTTCATCATAGAGAAAAAACAAAAATGGCAGTCAGGGAAAGTCCCAAATGGCTGGAGAAAAGGGAAAGGTCACACCTATTTCTAAAAAGGTGCACCTGGCTGAGCGAGTCTGTCTTACCTCTACATCTGGTAAGATCATGAAGCCCTCCTGAAAGGTATGTCAAAATGTATGAGTTAAAGAGAGGTGCATAGAGACAGACAACATTGCTGCGCCATGGGCACTATGGCTAAAATAATCATTTCTAATATGGAGTGACTCCATCTCTGGATAAGAGAAGAGCTACAGATGTTGCTTATCTGGACTTTTGTAAGTGAATATCAATACAATCTGGAGGCTGAATTGATTGTGAGCAGCCCTGCAGAGAAGTACTTGATGATACTGGTGGGTGAAAAATTGGACCTAAGCTGGCAATATGCTCTTGCCACCCAGAAAACCAAGCATATCCTGGGCTGCACCAAAAAAAGCCATGACCAGCAGGCTGATAGAGGTGATTCTTCCATCTCTCATGTGACCCCACCTGGAGCATTGCACCAAGTTCTAGGGCCCACAACAAAAGAAAGGCGTGGACCTGTTAGAGCGGGTCCTAATGAGGTTGATGAAAATGATCAGGGGACTGGAACACCTCTGCTGTGAAGACAGGCTGAGAGAGTTGGGTTTGTTCAGCCTGGAGGAGAGAAGGCTCCAGGGACACCTTATTGTGGCCTTCCAGTTTGTAAAGGGGGCTTATGAGAAAGCCAGAGGGAGATTTTATACCAGGGCCTGTAGTGACGGAACAAGGAGCAATGGTTTTTTACTGAAAGAGGTCAGGTTTAGCTTGGACATAAGAAAAAAGGTTTTTCTGATGAGGTTGGTAAAACTAGAACAGGTTCTCCTGACAAAAGAATTTATCAATGCATTAAAATCAGGAGTGTTAGGAGTCTGAGCAACCTGATCTAGTGAAAGATGTCCCTTCCTACAGCAGAGGGATTGGACGAGACAGATCTCTTTAAAGTTCCCTCACAACCCTTTCTATGATTGCCTGATTTTATAAACCCATGCCTCTTAGGTTATTCAATTGCCAGAAAATTTTCAAAAATTCTCCTGTAAATCTGAAACGGTGGTTGTTTTTAGGTTATATGCCACCAGACAGTTCAGTCTTTGATAAAGAGACTTGTGGATTCCATGAAGCTATGTTATTTTTGTCCAAAAGGCAGTGAAGCAATGGTGAACTTTGGAAGCACCAATGTTTTCAGAAGTGATTGTTCTATTTACATATAAAGATTTAGTGTTTAGGATGAGTTATGTTGTCTAAAAATCTAATATTTGATGATCCTTCAGCCAGAATTTGGGAGGGAGGGGAATTCAGAGAGCAGGATTCCTCACATTTTGGCAGTGGCCTTACAGAAACCACTTCAACAGAAAGGTGTGTCAGATATAGTAGCAGTAGTAATTTCAGGATGAAGGGTACGTTCTTGTCTTTTTGAGTCAAACCATACTCCAAGTCAAATCCATTATGAAAAGTTAATAAAAAGCTTGATCATTTTGACCTATCTGGTTTTTGGAATTACTCAGCGTGAAGTCCAGCATCATTGTCAAATTGGTATTTGCTCATCTGTCCCTTCCTTATATTCATTTTACTTAAGTATTGGAGTTTTTAAAATGTACTTTTAACTTCATTTTGCCATGTGTAACAGTAGGGGTATATGCAATCATTTTAGAAATATTTTTAAAGTAGAAATATTAGTGTTTAAAATAAAATAAAATAGCGATTAGCTAATACATCATAAATCCACAAACTATTATGTTGTCTCTCTTCATAGCCATTTAATTTTGCATGCACATAACCAATGTTTTACTAACAGTACCAAGGGTTCCATATGTAAGACATTATTCACAGTATGCTTCCTGTTATTTTGCATACCATTATTCTTGGTGAAAATAGTGTTTTGGCCTCAGGAGAAATATTGCAATTGAATGCACAGCAATATGTTTTTGGTATGGGGCCATGGTACCGCGACTTAATTTTTTTTTTCTTTCTTTTAAAAGATCTCAGCAATCAAGACAACACAGCCAGGATACAAAAATGTAAAGAGGTGTTAAAAAGAACATATTTTCAATGTTTATTTGCAAATAATATGTGTTAAGTAAAATGAGAGAAGGAACTGCCCTTTTCTGACCAGCATGGTTACATGGACATTCTATAAATGTTTCTGGAAATGGGATTACACAGCTTTAATATAAGTATTTATTTTTGGAAATAGGTGGGCTGAGCCAAAAATTATTTTTATTAAGTTGATTGAAATGTTGAGGATTAGCACAATGAATAAAAATTAAACTAGTTTAAACTATATGCTGTATTTTTTGCCAACAGATTATGTCATGTCATTGCAAAGGTGTGATTCATCGTATTCTATTCCAGTTTTCTCATGTAGCAAAATGAATCATAATTATCACTAATGACAATGTTAAATCTAGCAATTTGAGTGACTGCTAATAGAAAGTATCCAATTCACAGAAATCTATACCGTTACCTATTAAAGATTATATGTACTAGGCTCACCTAGAATATGATCAAACAAGCAAAGTTTCACATTAAATTGAACTGGGAAAAAAAGTGCCATTAAGTCTTAAAAAAAGAAAATGAAGAAATTAAATTCCTCAATATGCAATATATCCATTGTAAAAGCTCAGAGTATATTGGGACTGAGTGTTCCAATTCATATAAAATCTGAATCTCAAAGCATTCCCATCCTCAGAACTTAAGCACATCACCATCTTGTTACTTCCTTTTTGGAAGCCACACTCTTTCAGATAAGTTTCAGTTATCTGCAGTGAAATTAGTAGGAATTATTCACCTATGTTAATATTCAGTCTGAATAGAATGCACATGCTTACCAATCCTATACATGATTAAACTGTCATTTGGTTTAGTATACTAAACAAGGTTTTCATCTCCTTTCATCCCACTAGCAAATGACCAACCATCTTTTGCTAAGGCAGCTTGGGTTTGCTGAGTCATTTAATCATGAGATCCTGCTTGGAATGACAGATAGTAACAGTTACATTATTATGGACCAACTGTTCACTAGAATATATGCCAAAAGCAGCACTAATTGTATGTGATCTCAGATAATCATTTGACATGAAAAAAAGATTGGGTGCAATTGGTTTGGAAGCATAAGCTCTATCTCCTGCTATCAATCTTCAAAACCAAACAATTCCTTTCTTCTGTGGTTTCTTCAGTAAAATACTGCATTTATTTTGTCTTTGATGTGGAAAAGATCACTATGATATTTCACCCCAAAATCTACATATTGGACTTTATACCATTTTCAAATTGGCTACAGAGCTTATGTATGACACTTGACTAAACATACCCATCTAGTAAAGTCACTTCATGCAGTGATTGTGAAGTTTACTGGAGTTTCCCAGAAAAGATTGGAAACTGCAATAGAATGATAGAACCATGGAATCATTAAGGTTGAAAAAGACTTCAAGATCCTTGAGTCCACCGTGCTCACCTCTAAATCATATTCCTATGGGCCACATCCACAAACCTTTTGAATGCTTCCAGGACTGGTGATTCCACTACTTCTCTGGGCAGCCTGTTTGAATGCCTGACCAGCCTTTCAGTGAAGAAGCTTTTCCTAATATTCCATTTAAACCTCTCCCAGTGCAATTTGATGCCCTTTCCTCTCATTCCATCACTTTTTTCTTGGGAGAAGAGACTAATGATGAACACATCACTACAAGCTCCACTCAGATAGCTGAAGACAGTGATAAGGTCCCACTGAGTCTTCTCCAGGCTACCAATCCTGGCTCATTCGGCTGGGGTTAAGCAACAAAAACTCCTTGAACCCTGAAGACCACCTAAGAGAATTGCATTCTTTTTCGTATTGTTCCATAGGAATATGTTGTATCAACAACATGTCCTATATTAGATATAGATACCCAATATATCTAATTCATGTCTATTTTCAGTGTACATCTTGAGAAAATTAATAACTTGCCCTGGCAAAACCACAATTTCAAACTCAAAATCAGTGTCAGCAATCTGAACTGCAGGTAGCTAGTTGCAATCAGGATATATGTCTTGGAGCTCAATACAAAGAGAAGCAAGGGCAGAATGATATCAACTTGCTTGAGACTTTTTCTTCTAATCACAACTTTGTCACACACATCCTGCAATCAAATAACCAAAAAGTTTCCTCAAAGGGCAAAACGGAACTTCTATTGAGAAGGAATGTTGAACGACTAAGGATAAACAAATAAATCAGACTGGATAAAATGTTGGAGAACTTTCTGCACAGCTAGAGGAAAGCACAGATTACCAGAAAGTAAAAGCGAATGAACTTAGATGTGAAATATACCACACTAATTTAACTTAAACGAAAAATAGGAAATGATTTGGCAAAGGCAGTAAAACCAAGAAGAAAATTTTACTCTGCTTCATTCTTTTCTTATTTTACTGGTTTTTGGTTTCTAGTTAATCCATTTGGTATTAAGTTCTTAAATTATTGCCTTGTACCTTTTTAATACCAAGGAATAAAAGTATGTTAGAGAGTTTTTTCACATCCCGTATCATACGCCTGAAGTATTTGTTCAAGAAATATCTAAAAAAGCTTTGAAATAACTAAAATGAATCCCATATGGTTTGTTTAAATATACTAAAAGTGAGCTTTTTTTTCCAGTCTAAGAGAACATCTGTACTTTATAATAGTTCTGTGTGTATGTGATACCAGGCTGTTTTTCATACAAAATTGTTAGTCCAGCATTATATTGTATATTCTTTAAAAGCAGTAGTGCATTTCAAATTGTTTTGTTGAAATTAGCCTTAAATCGATGGCTTTCTTTTTGTTCTTTTTATGTTTGTGTTTAATTTTTTTCCAATAATTCTTGAAGATCAGTGTGCATTAATAGCTGCAGGGCATAAAGAGACTAGAGGAAATTAGCTGTCACCCACAGCCAGTGATTCTGTGTTCTTATAAACATAAAGGGCTAAATTGTCTTTTATGTTGACCATGCATGCAGATCATGTCATTTTCATTAAAAATTAGACATCATGCATATATAGTACTATTGTTGATAGAAGTGTTTGAATTATAATGGTTTTAAAACAAAGACTAAACTAATTTTGGTATTTTTCTATTCAAGTTTGGATTTTATTATTGAAATATGTAGTTGTATGTGAATTTAAATGGAATATTCAGTTATATATTTTTTCATGTATTTACAATATTTCTGTAAATATTTTAGTGCTCTGTGTTCACAGTATGAATTTAGTAATTTATAAACTGATAGAGGCTGGTTTTAATAAACTTTGTATTACATTTATTTACTTTGGGTATATTTGTTACAGTCTGAGTTTTGGCCTTAAATTGACAGCCAGATGTCAATTAAGAGCTTACTAGTACAGACATATTAATAAGTTACTGTAATCAGCCATAATTGCCTTAAGCATTCAAGTAAGTGTTATATGATTATTTTGCTTTGTATCAGATTGTAATATGATTGTATCTTTGTCTACACATCACTAGCAGGATGGCACAATGTAATGCAGAATTTCCTCCAGCTCTGCTGTCTTCTGTTGATATTGTCGCTTTACTTTGTGCCATTCCTCCCCTAGTGTTTTCTTTGCCCAGCAGCTGATTACTTTGCTGGTAGTTGGTCCTTTAGAAACATCTTGTCCAAATTATCATCTTCGTTTTCTTGTGTCTGTCTAGAAAACATCTTTTACACCTCAAGGCATTAAAACATGCTTTCACTGATCAAACATTCTTATCATAGCACAAGAAACCTATATTAGTTGGATTAAGAAAAAAAAAA
>VXBC01010947.1:44136-103330 GCA_013399945.1 Ploceus nigricollis
GTCCATCATCCTTACTTGCAGCAGCTGTTGACTTTTACTCACTAGCATGGAGGTCATCAGACAACCTAAGGAACTCTCCACCTGACATCCATACTGTTTTCTAGAGGCAGAAGTTGACTGACTGACTGACTGTCTTCATCAAAGCCAAGTTACAAAACCTTATTTGGCTCTATCAGTTGCCTTTGCAAAACCTATTGTACAGGAATTACACATATTTACATATATTTGCATTGGAATGGGATATCTTAACCTAAAATATTTAACATAACAATAAACTAAGCCCACTATTTTTTATTATATACAGTACTTTTCAAATAATTATTAGCTCCTTATGCAGCTAAGGACTGACTTATTTCATAGTTCATACATGGCAGGAAGGCAGCCTGACTGTTAGCCTTCTAGCCTTCTGAGGGTGGCATCCTGTGTGAATGTTCATTACTGGCTGGCTCTGCCTCCTTTTCACACACTTAACAACTGTCTTCTGAATCTACAGAAGGGTATGGTTCAGTTTTACTGCTGTTTATGCATAGTCAGCAGTTGGAAGAAAGCCAAGTACTAATATTTTTTTACTGTATAGAAAGCTACCAAACTCTTGACCTATATCCCACACTTCTTCCTAGGGGAAAGGTGGGTGGGTAGGTAAAAATATTCCTTCAGATCTGCAAGTAACAAATGCTAGTAGCATAAGAGAATTCTAGCAATTGCAAAGTCATTAAAGTACTGACAATATTCTTGTGTGATTCAGCTTGAGTTACTAGTGTCTTTTCATGACTAACCTTTGAGATATACAAATTCTGTCATTATAAAATGACCCATTTTCATCAAAGAATCAATCCACAATATGAGACTGATGCAAAGGCACCATTTCTGTACTTATATCTGTTTAATAATGAGTTTTCAAATTTAAGATCATTTTGATCCATTAATAACTTTAAATTGTAAAAATAGAAGAGGTAACATCGTTCTAATTAAATTAATCTGTAATGAGTGTGCTGAAATCAATTTATATTTGGTAGTTCAGAGAAGAGTGTTAGAAAAAATTTTGGTAAGGTAACTAGCACAAAAACTGACACCAAATTTTAATTAGCAAAATATTGTGGATAAATAAATCTTAAATCATAGAATGGTTTGGGTTGGAAGGCACTATAAAGATCATCTAGCTCCAAAACTCCTGCCAAAGGCAAGGATGTCACCTATTAGATAACGTTCCTCAGGGCCCCATCTAGCCTAGCCTTGAACACTTCCAAGAATTGGAAGATTTCAAAATACGTCAAAAAAATTATTTTTTGAGGAATCTTTAAGTAAATATGAAAACAGGGATGAAAAGAAAAAAAAAAAGTAAAGTATGAGAAAAACTATGTGTATGATTAGAAAATTACAGTTTTAATAAGACATGTTCTGGTGCAGTATTGGGAGGTAATTTCAAAGGGAACTTAAGATACTGTAAATCTGAGGTTAGTTAAAGTCATTCCAAATAGTGAAAATCAGCTAGCCCTGTACTGTGTGAAACTGCCATAATTAAGCTCTGGCATACCTCAAACCTAGGTAGGCATATTGTCAACAAAAGTACTAAAAGGCAAATTGTCTAAATATGGAATCCATTCAATGCCCACTGGTGGTAAACAAATATTAAGAATTTTTTTCCCTTTTTATTTTCAAAGAGAAAAAAAGTGTACCAAATTAATACTTTTCTTTGTGTCTGGGAATGTTAGAATTAGCAATCAGATAAAAAGGTCTGCCTCTGAGAGATTGTCTCTACCACTGACTCTTTACTCACACAGGGCTTGGCTACTTAGGGAGGTGATTCTGACGGGAAGAAAAATAAATACCCACTAATATTTTAAAACTACAGAAGTCAGCTATTTTTTCCAAAAATATTTTGCAAGGCATTGGCTATCTGAGGTCTTTGACCAACTAATGGATTGCTTTCAACACCGAGGTATTTATTTGTAAAACATGTTCTGGAAATATTTATGAGCCTAGTTTATAAATAGTTCTAACTAATATTTTGCACTGCCAGAAATTAAATAAACTTTGGGAAGACGTGGGGAATCATAGAGAAGTGAGGAAAGTCTCAAGGTAATAATCATGAGATACATATCTCTCATGAGATAATCATGAGAGTGTGAGGAACTCTGTTATTGCTAATATTTAACAGGTCATCCCTTAGGTTTCAAATTTGTCATATATACTAAAAGGGACCTTTTTTTTACCCCTATTTTCTCTCTGAAGCATAAAGACTGACCCATTATAAACATCTACTGTTTTGGCTACATGGTAGTTTGATTTTTCATCCGTAAAAGCCTGACAGTACTGGGCTGCTCGGTTATCAGTGTAACAGTCCTAATGTTTCTGATGCTAAAAACCGATAGGAAGTTTCTGTTGTAACATTTTTTTTTTTTATTTACCACAAAGACATTGTATTTGATAGAAAGGCACTACTGAACCGTGGATTTAGAATATTACTGTCGCTAGACAAATCTTTCCAAATTTCAAAAATTTACAAACCTCTGAAAAATTAGCATGCACTGTGTCACAGGTGAAAAATATATATGGGAACAGGGAGGAGGCAGGTAATGCCTCAAAATGAACTTTGGCACTTTTGCAGGAGCTTGTCATGCATTAGCTGCCACTAGTAGGCAATGATTTTAAACTCTGAAAACAGTGCACCTTGCAAGGTGAAGCAAAACAGCATGTTCTAAATTCTCCAATTAATAAAGAGACATGAGACAGAATTGTCTGTTAGAAGACTGATCATGCATTGCACATCTGCATGTAGACTATTTAGCCTAGAAAACCCATGGCCTAGGGATCAAAAGGATGGGTTCAGAAAAGGAAGAACTGGTTGCAGCAAACAAGAAGGGAGACTGGAACATGAAAGTAGAAGCTCTGGCAGGAGAAAAATTCATGGAATTGAGTAAAATCCCATATTTCAGAGAGATGCATGGAGATGGACATCATGGGACACCAAAAGATCTTTATTGGTGACATCTAAGATTGGAATAGTGAGAAGCTTCAGAGCACAAATTGACGCAATCAGCATCTACCTCTCTGTGAGGATGGGAAGGCAAGACCTTGGGATGATAATTGAGCCAGAGTGCATTATCAAGTGTGTAAGACTAACAAATGGTATAACAGCTCTAATCAGTTTGATACTTAAGTAAACCCCAGTAACTCCAGTAAGAAAGGAAATGATCCCCTATGGCAACAGTAACTGAATCCTGCCATGAGTTTGGTGTCTGCCCTGTTTCTCTCACAAAGTTGATATGGACAAGAAGAAACAGCTTCAAGTTGCTATGCAATGTTAGCCAAGTTAATTAAACCAAGTTTTCAGGTTATGCAAAGTTGTGTATCCTTCATTTCAATGAAGAAAAATCTTAGTGTGTAATTTACAGTACTGATTAACAGGTGGGCCTGTGTACCATATTTATAAAGTGCAATGCAATAGTGAAGAGCCTCAAAAATCAGGTTCTGAGGTCTTAAACTGGCCTTCTAAAATTACTGTGTATTTCTGGATTTAATTTCTTTTGCCCAAATTTTCAGATAATTTGGTAAATTATTTTTTGACCAAAATAGATGAAGCCACCCTGTACTGAAATTCTCATGACTTCTGATCACAGGAAACACATTGGCTAATATTTTAATTTAGGTGTATACAACGTTAATGAATGGCCACAGAAAAATCTTTGTGGAAGTCAGCCTTTGTGACTACAGAACAGAATGTGGGCAGTGCACATTCAGTAAGGTCTACTGTCAACCAATAGCCATGAGAATACAAATGTTGAAGAGGTTCATTGCCACAGATTGTCTTGGACACAGATAAAATGAGGCCATTGAGAGTGGTTTAAGTACGTGACCCTGTCATTCGGGTTTGCATGCTATTCCACATACGCACAAGTTACCTAACTTTTCTAAATTTTGGATATTCTTCAACTTGAACAACATTCTTTTAACATAAGCCTTGACTTTTACATAAATTTTGTTTGAAAAGATTTTCAGTTTCTAAGCTGCGTGATAGACACTTCACTGCATATTTCTGAAAGCACCATTCATGCTTTTGTTAACACTCAAAGGTTACCACTTTACATTACAGGAGCTTTAAATGACAGCCCTATATGCAGTTTAGAAGTTTATCTCTTTCCTGAGAATACTGTGTACCTCAGTTGTTCTTGCTTTTCTTCTGACAGATCTTCAAGTCTTTTCCATAGTGGATAAATATACAATTCTTATTGCATCTGTACCATCTGAGAAAGGTTATAATTTATTGAGTATTTATGACTTCACTCTACCTTTCCACACGTTGTTTTCCAGCTCCAATGTTCTTGTAATAGCTTCCTCAGCTACCTAAATCAAAATGTTCTAGATTAAGTAATTAGTTTAGAAGAATTTACCAGCTGAATTGTGACAGAAATATGTGAAGGAAATGTATGAGCATCTATGTAGATGGTTTTGTCTGACAGCAATCCAGAACAGCACCTTTTCCAATAACAGCAGCAGCAGAAAGATTGTGCTTTGCATGAAGTCTTGGACTACAAATTAAACTGGATTTAGACTTCCTTAGACTCTGTCTATGCAGGACATTAAAATAATTTGCATTTAATGAGAAAGCTAGACTCTGAAGAGCATCTAAGTGACCATTGCATTTGACTCTGTCTCCTGCATCTGGTCAATGCCTTTCAAGCATGTAAGGAGTGCTTTAGATGGTTGTGTCTGCAGACCTAATGGGCAGATCTGATCTTCAGACACAGCAGAAGGCAACAAGCCTCAAGAATAAGGCATATATTACAGACAATCTGCACCATACTGAGGCTCATGAGCAGAAGGTGTCTTAATGACCAGAGGTATTGCAATTCCAGAGATTTCAAAACTTAAGCATCTGCCTAAATTAGCTTAGTTATGAGTTTATTCTGAATTCCATATGTCACCTACCAAATACTTGAGTCTTTTCCTGAGTATCAGATCCCACTGAGCTATACTCACCTATACTTCTGAGAGGAAATCACAACAGAAACTCAAAATCATGAGATTATATATAAGGAATGTTATATCAAAAGTCTGCCTTTTGGCAAGTCTGGTGAACTTGTTCTTTAAGAAAACTTTTTATCAATATATCAGTATTTGTAGTCCTTGGAATTTTAAACTAAAGCTTAAAAAATAAACCTTAAAAGTTGAAAAAATGTGCACACAGCCAAGTGTTAGGGAAAAATTATTGTCTCAACTCCCATGACTGCCATAGCTAATCCTTCTCAGGTGTCTCTCTCTGAAGTCCTTCCTTACCTTCCATTTGATTTATCCAAGCACAGGAAGAGATCTGTATATGCGAAAGTGCAGCAAAATATTAATTAGATCTAGGCAGAATAATAATTTCTGATCCATTCAATTCAGGTCAAGTTTGACCCTTTTTTTAGATGAAGTGAAAGACTATCAAAAGTTCTCAGGTGAGGGAAGACTTCTATTATAGTGCTATGACACTAAAAGATCCTCTCCAAGATGTAAGTCTGGAAGCTTCTGCAAACTAACAGCCTATCTGGGAGGAACAGCTCCTGAAAGCAGAAAGGAAATTCAGTGTTCTTTCTCATGTAATCCTTAGCCTTCCCTGCCAAGACTTCCACTACTGTGCCCACAATCACTCCTTGTGATACTGCTACTTATAACACAAGTCACTCAACAGCCGTCAGAGGATAATTATTCTCATGTACACATGACAGATCTGAACTGGCAGCCATGACATGAAATTCACTATCTTGTGTCACCAATCCCCCAAGCAGGCCATTTCTGACTACAGACTAATGATACTACTAAAGAAGGGGGAGAAAAGGTTCTTTATTATTATTTTCGTGGGTTTTTTCCTGAAAAACAAATTTCAGTACTTGGCTTATAAACCTCTGAAATCTGAGTTTATCATATGCAAAATAACATTACTACCTCACATGCAGGAAGATTACTGTTTTGTTTGTTTGGGTTTTTTAAATCTATTTCAATTACTGCAAAAGTGTTTATGACCATTTGTTTCTGAAGTGCAGTGTCACATAGCAGTCATTCTCTTCATTAAATTAATTTATATTGTTCTGTGTCTTGGGCATAATCCACAGGACTCACACACAGCTGACCTGATAAGACTGATATTGAAAACATTTACATATTTCAGACATTTTTAAACTACTTGTTTTGAAGCCCAGTCCATATAATGCCTCTATTAATCTGCACCAAAGTCAGAATGATGCTTTTTTACAACACATCAGATCACAGAGCACATATGATATTCCAGGCTTTATACCAGTTCTTACAGAATTATTCTTTGAAATTTATAAAAGGAAATCCAATTCTCTAAAATTTATTTATTTCATATGTGGAATTCAGCATGACTTTCCCCCTTTTTGCTATTTATTTGGCTGGGAGATGAGTCTGTTTCCTCTAGTGCTTTTTTTTTTTTTTAAACAGGCTTAACATTTTTCAGGCAAAAATTGCGATTTGGTATACCTCTTTTTCCATCTCTTTATGGTAATTATAGCTAATGAAACTGTTGAGTACTACCGAGTTCTTTTTTTCTTGGTTTTTTTTTTTTTTTTTAACTTGTGTGGTCTACTGCAAAATAAGAGTTTATGTTATGCCAAAAATGTCATTTCACTGTTTTCATTGGTTCAGAATTATAATTTTTTTTTCCAGGGTAATAAGAAATTCAACCCAAACACATGTTAATAATTGTAGTAATAACCAAAAAAGAAAACTGCTTTACTTCAGCATTAAAATTCATCTTCAGCTGCTTTGTTCTGTAATAACTAGGTCATCAGTTTAGGTGCTCCTGCTTAAAATGCATTTAGCATCCATATGTATTCCCTCACCTAGAGGCTTGATATTTTTAATGAGATTATATCAAGGAATGTGAAGACTGGAGAGCGGTAACATCATTTTCGTGTGTAATTCCCAGAACTCTGATCCATTTCAGGGAGGCAATTAAGACTGCTGACTACAATAAATGATACTAAGAGATTATGGAGGGGTTTTTTTCTGCATGAATGCATAGTTTAAAAAATAATTTAGGTTTATTTAACATAAAAAACATCTCCAGAGGGGGGATTTTTTTTTCAATTTCAATGATTGTAGGGAATATCTCTTCTGTCATTTATCTGTAAGGATCCATGGTGTATTTTTGCAATAAAGGATAACTTTGAGATGCTTTGACAAAATATGTGTATTTTAGTTTTATATAATTTCCTTTGTGCTGATCATTTCAAAATATCCATTTAGTATTGGAGGAATTGAATGTCTGTGGTATGTATTTGGTGGAGGAGGGGTGTGTGTGTTTATTTGTGACGGGTTTTTTTTCATTTTATGTTTTTTTTCCTCTGTGGAGGCCAATAATCTGAAGTAGCATTTAGATCAAAAGCATCATGGAGATTAACCCTTGTCTTGTTACTGCTGACCATAAAAACTACATACAGAAGAATACAGAAGAATTGCTAAAAACAAATACACTGAAATCAAAAGTTTGTTGTCTTGAAGAGTTAATTCTGGCAGAGAGGTGACCTTTATCCTTACGTACGCACTCTTTTTTTTTTTTTTATCAAACCTCTCCAAAGGGACTCATCATATGCGGGGCTCTATGAAGAGAAAAAGAAGAGCATTGTCCTTATCACCTCCTTCCAGAAAGTGGCAGAGTAATAGGACTTTGTAAGGCGAAATGAAGCCCAGTCTGATGGCTGCTGATTAAAAATTGACTCTGCCACATCAAAGAAGAGTTGAAGGTGAAAATGATGATCACTTCCCTCTCCCAGGGACCCTGCACCATTTCTTTTATTCAACCTTGAAAGGTTCTTTCTGAATAAGATAATATCCCTCGAGTCCATTCTGGCTAGGCGGCATGGGAAAATGTAGATCAGTGTGCCTATTCTCTATGAAAAAATGGGATTTTGTTAATGACATAGCACTCTAAAGTGATGGCTTGTATATGGTAAATGCTGAGAAATTAATTATAAAATGCCTCTTAGACTATAGATCAAATTAATTGCTAGTATGCATCTACTAAAAAGACCACTGTAAACTCAAATTGCATTTCCCACCTCATTGCTGGAGATTTTTTTACTTGAAATACACTCTATCCTGCACTGTATTTTTTGTTTTTGCTTATTTCATAGCAAAATTTTTAGTAGAGAGGCTATCAGTGAAATAATATCATTGAAATATAAAATTTTATGATGGAGTCTAATGCATGTGAATACCAGTTTTCTGATATATACATGTATACAGAAAGAAAGAGACTGTCGCTCAGTTATATGAACTATGCAGAGAATATGTAGGCAGGGAGAATAAAAAAATACTAGTATATGCATACATGAATGCTCAGAAAGACACATAGCTGTGATATAGCACATGATACTTTATTTACACTAGTTAATGTGTCTGGCAGGCAGAAGTAGAAAATTTACAGAGAAGATTACGTGAAAAATATTCCTCTCTATTTTAGGTTTTAGGTTTATACTTTATGCCAGCAATTCTAGAGAAATGCAAACCTTTTAATTCAGGGCACCAACTGATCATGCATATATCTAAGCAGACCAATAGGCTGCTCAACTGACAGCACAGCACCCCTAAATGCATACCTTGAATAACAGTAACAAGAAAGGTCTTCCATGAAAAAGAACTTGTACAAAAAACAGTTTTACACATATGCCCACCCCCTCCCTGCACTTCCCTCTGGTCTGCTGCTCTTGAGGATCCACAGAAAATGAGTAGAAGTAATGCTTCAGCCTGAAAAGAGTGTGTTAAAACCTTGACAAAAGTAGAATAACATAGTCCATGTATAAGAAAAGGTTCATCCCATGACTGGCAATGCCCACTATTTTAATGTATACCAAAATATCTACACCTAAGTGTACCTATCTGTCAAATACATAAAAAAAAATATTATCTGCAATAAGATAATGCATATATTTAATGCTATAACGTGTAAAAGCTTTACTGTATGTATGTTTGACATGTATGAATTACACAGTAAAACATAAGTTATTTATTCATGCTGATGAATGACACAAATATCATCCTGTTGAGATGGGCGCAATTAGAACAAACAAGTGATTATGTCAGAACAATGGAAATAACATGGTAATGACATCAAAACAGTGAGAATAGCAATAACACCCTCCCCTCATCACTGTCATCTGTGTCTTCTGCTGTTTCTTAGAAGAAAAGATTTTACTAAGACATTGCTTGCTCAGTATTTTTGCTTTTATTTCGTGCTGTAACTATCCAGTTATCTATTGAATACATGGTGAAATGTATAGAAAAAAATTTAAATCCTTTTTACTTTCTTTTTCCAGAGGGCTTTATTAAAGAGTATATTCAATTTGAACAATGCAGAAAATTAAGTACGGTGGAGAGAATTAATGATCAAGAGATTGTTTATTACGACTTAAATTTGCTGTACAAAGATAATGATTTTTACCTTAGTGAGTTCCCAATCTTTTAATAATCTTTAATGTAATGAATAAGAGCTCATATTCTTAAAAATTCTTTTTCCCCCTCAATTAACCAATCAACATTTTAAAATGTTCAAATGTCCCAGTCACCTAGGGCTACATTATTAGCATGGTACTTACTTTAAACAACTTCTCTAAAATGATGTAAGAAAACAATTTATACAAGCACTACCTTTAATAAAAACAGAAAAGCAAGCATAGCTTATTTGCCTCATTAGGGCCAACTTTTGATCTTCAAATTTTATAAATAGAATGTATATCATTCAGTTCAAGCCTGTCATGTACATGTGAGCCCAACTAATGCATATGTTAGGGGAGAAGGGATAAACTTATGTATGAGTTATTTATAAAAGCAACAGATATTTAATAAGGCATATGTTAGATCAAAAAAGAAGTAAAAATTTGTGTTGGGTTATTATGTTTCTATTACATGGCTATGTGTAATAGTTTCAAAACCTAGTTTTGCTTAGTGAGTGTGCCCATGTGTGTGTGCACCTTGATGAGGCCTGGGTTATACAAGATCTGTGGATTTACAAGGGTACGTGCAGCCCTCTTTGTCATTGGCAATATGAGATAATGTTGATAGATGCACTGAAAAATGTTTTAAGATATCAGCTGGCAGGACCACTTTTTATAGTGAAGCTTTTTTAAATACAGTCAGTGAAGCAGTCTTCTCAATTAGACTTCAAAAGTTTGACTGTTATAGATGAATATATGGCCACATTTCTTTTTCTATTTCTTTAAATAAGTTGAATATTAAGAATAAAAAAATTGAAGGAAGAATTATGACAAAGTAAAAAAAAAAATTAACAACCTCTGGCATACCTTTGCCAATTCTTATATTTTAGGTCTAAGGACATTTTGCTCATACTGGACTACTGCTGCTTTTGAATAAAATGTTCAGTCCACAGTATGCAGTCCTTTGAAGAGATAAAGTCATTCAGCACTTTCCAGAATCAGATCTATTTTCAGGAAGGAAGTTGTTCAATATCCGTGTACAGGAAAGTTTATATTCCTGTATAATTAATCCCTTGAGCTCTGAGGTACAGGGTTGATTTTATTTCTCAGAAGAAGGTAGCCCCCATACTCTCTCGCTTTGGGCATTTTCTTTCCTGGAAAATATATACTGCAAATGTTTCTTTTGAAAATGTATACAAACCACATAAAATTTCAGGTTACGTGAGGTTTTATATTGAGGATTTTCCTGGTTTTGATTGGGAGATAGAGTAAATTTTCTTCTTAGTAGCTGGTACAATGTTGTGTTTTGGATTCAAAATGCAATAAAATTACAGTTACGAGGTTTTGCTACAACTTCAAATTTAGTGGGACAATTCTATTTTTAGTGGCCATGGGATTAGCTATTAGGAGGTCTGAATGAACTTCTCTTTTATAGGAAGTGGACATATAAATATGGCAACCTCCCTATATCAAAGCAGTGACTGATACATTGGAAAATGCTGCATTTGCCCCTCGGGCTGCAAAAGCAACAACCCAGTAAACCTTTCACAATTTTCTTTCTAAGTAAAGCCAATTTTTTCAAGGAAATGGGAGTCTAAGTTTTTCAACTGGTTTAGTTTTAATTACCATATCTGTTTTAGGAATCCATCATCATTCATCCTGTTCCATCAGCATTCCATCACAGCACATTCAGCCATCCACCATATTCCCTCCTCCTCATACTCTCTTCCTTCATTCCAAGGCAAGCAGAAGTCAGAAATGAGAAGTGAGACAAGCTGAGCCAATGTCTAAGATGTTCAACAGAAGTTGCTTAATGAGCCAGCAAAACCTATGAGTCTTCAGGATGATTGGACCCTTGGGAAGCTTGCAAACATACGAAGGGTTAATATTTAAATAGACTACAGAAGTTCAGTGTGTATAACACAATATGTTATATAACAAGACATATTTGCAGGCTCTGCTCTTTTGCAGTTTCATCACAATTGTCTGCTGAGTAGCTTATCATCCTTATTTCATCATCAGTTATTAATTTGCATTTTATTTTACTTTTTCCAAATTGCTAAAATTAAATTTGGCTATTTGCTGAAATAATCAATTCTAGATTAAAAGTCATTAATTCACAGATTATCTTGTTCTCAAGTTAAAAAAATTAAAACAAAAATACTGCTAAGTAATGTTTTCTTTAAGCACTACTTTGGTCCAGGGAATGGTGAGGTTGTCACGAGTTTCACAGCTTTTTATAAATGCCATCAAATGCTTGTACAGTCTGACTGCACTATGATATCTGCACTACAGACAAAGTGGCTGAGTTCGGTACCTACATTAATATCTTGCTGTGTACCTGTAAGAGCTTTCTTGGTTTGTCAGCTTGTCTACCTGATCATGAGACTGCCATAGACTATGGAATGTGTATGCTCCTGAGCATGTACCTCTATGGCCATTCATGGGATATTTTTGTTGAGGATGGGGAAGAGAAAAGATTGGAGGAAGAGCTTTATGAAACAGAGGACACTCCCACAGATATACATATACATTGCATATGCCTGAACAGACTGAAAAAAAAATCAGATGTTTAGATATTTTGATTGAATATAGAGAGCAGGGAGGAGTTTAAGGTTTTGCTTTTTTTTACACCTGTACTTTTACATTTATGTTTTCATTTTTTAACAAAATACTATTAAATTAGATATAACTAAATGATTAGCTGGATTACAAAGCTATAACCAACATTTTGTGAAATACAGCAGGAAATAGAACATCAGTAGTATCAGTCCAAGGCTGGTAAAATCAATTTATACATGACATTAAAATATACACAACTCTCAACTAAAGCTGTACAAGTAGGGTTTTATTTTGGTTATCCACAAGATGAACAATTAGATTGGTGTCTTTACTGCTACCGAGTGATCTATTGTACATATAGGTCAGTTACAGCTATCAGATTTAATACAGTTTGGAACTCAAATGTGGACTAGGCAAAAGCTCAAGTTTGGTACTCATCTCTCTAAGACAGCTTTGCGTATGCAGGCTGGAAAATCGCAAAGGTCTGTGTCAGAGCACACACAGCTACAACACAGCTGTCTCACAGCAAGGCTGGAACACTTCTGTCTGTCTGTGGGAATCAGTTGTTGCCATCTCTTGAAATCATAATAACAATCATCCAATGGTGAGGACTGTGCTGTGTTACAGATGTCTCAGCTGTCTTCATTAGAGGTTGGAATTGTGTCTCAAGAAAGCCTTGGAATAACCACATTGCAGAACAAGAAAACTGCCTCCCCCCACCTCCCCTTCTTATCTCTTACAGATCACAGTGAACAATTCAAATTGTTTCTATCTGCCCTTCTCTCCATCAGCCACAGACTACTGTAAAAACTGCAACTGTATTTGCAGACCTACTTTGGAAAAAATGTCTGCCTTTAGGAGATTATTGTTGTTGTTGCTTGTTGGCTTTGGGTTCTTGTGGTTTTTTCTTTTCTGAGTGTGGGTGCATGTCCCTTGAAGTTGCAACTCTTTTTCAAGGCCAAATTTGAATTAATCTCCCTATTTTCAAAAGCAGTCCACTTTTAATTTCAGAGTAAGAATATTCACTCCAGACAGATAATCCATGCTGTAACAAAATGTTTTGAAAGTATAAGAAAGACGGTGAAAATAAACTCTCTGTAGCTATTGGTTTTACCAGAAAATGTGTTCTTTAATAAATAATTTGCTGTCATGTGGTTTCACCCTTACATAAAAAATTTGTAAGCAAGGACCCCATGCCAGGCAGACATAGCCGTAAAAGCTGTGTCTAAACTTGTCTGTATTGTGTTTTCCAGCTTGGTTCCACTGTTCACCCAGGCAGCCTGCACAGCACTGAATACTGTGAATGCATTTAATTACGATCTGACATGTGTATTCCTGAGAAACAAAAGGCTGTGAACTGAGGGTGATGATTAACTGTTCTACCAGATAATTGCTTAAACTACTACTTATATTATGCTGCATTATCTCTTTTGAACAAAGTGATTATTGGCCCTTTGTGTAGCGATTATACAATGTAAGTGCAATCTTGCTGTTTTAAATGTCAGAGTTTATGTTTAATGTACTTATATTTGTAATGAGGGGTGCAACTTCAGATTTTCTAAGGATTATTCTCACATCTTAAAAAAAATTTAAAAATGTGTCTCAATTTCTCAGATTGGTCCAAGACTTAAACTTCTTTAAGGGACTTAATGTCACTGAAAAGGGTGATATCCTCTGTTTCTGAGGAGATCCCTTGGTAGGCAAATACTGTAAAGTCCAGGAAAATCCCAGTGAAACAGGTAGAATTTCCATTTCTACAACAAAGAGGGAGAAGAAGGTACAGAAAGCAAATGGTTTTAAGAATACTGGGGGGGAGGGAGAGCAGATGAGAGGCAGAACATGGCAAAAAGTGCAACAACAGCAGCAGCTTTGGGTCTTCAAAACAATTGACATATAATTGCAATTGATGAGGGGATTGAGCCCTCCCCCCTCCCCCCCCAGTCAGTTTGCAGATGACAGCAAGTTAGGTGTGTTGATCTTCTGGATGTAAGAAGGCTCTACAGAGGCTTTTGGGCAGGCTGAATTGATGGGCTGAGGCCAGTTGTATGAGGTTCAATAAGACAAAGGGTGGATCCTGCACTTGGNAAAGGTTGTAGCCAGCAGGGGATCAGCTTTTTCTCTGAAGTAACAAAAAAGGACAAGAGGAAATGGCTTCAAGTTGCACCAGGGGCGGAGGGGGTTAGATTGGATATTACGAAAAGTTTTTTCACCAAAAGTGGGGTCAGGCACTGGAACAGGCTGCTCAGAGAAGTNNNTGACAGCAGCTGAACATGAGCCAGCAGTGCCCAGGTGGCCAAGAAGGCCAATGGCACCCTGGCCTGTACCAGCAATAGTGTGGCCAGCAGGAGCAGGGCAGGGATTGTCCCCCTGTACTCAGCACTGGTGAGGCCACACCTCAGGGCCTGTGTATAGTTCTGGGCCTTTAAGTACAAGAGAGATATAGAGGCACTGGAGGGTGTCCAGAGACGGGCAGCAAATCTGGGGAAAGGTCTAGAGCATAAGTCCTACAAGGACCAGCTGAGGGAACTTGGGCCTGGAGTAAAAGAGGCTCACGGGGACATTATTGCTCTCTACAACTGCCAGAAAAAAGGTTGTAGCCAGCAGGGGATCAGCTTTTTCTCTGAAGTAACAAAAAAGGACAAGAGGAAATGGCTTCAAGTTGCACCAGGGGCGGAGGGGGTTAGATTGGATATTAGGAAAAGTTTTTTCACCAAAAGTGGGGTCAGGCACTGGAACAGGCTGCTCAGAGAAGTGGTGCAATCACCATCTGTGGAGGTATTAAAAAGTTGTGTAGATGTGGGACTTGGGGACATGGATTAGTGGTGAACTAGGCAGCTCTGGATTAATTGAACTCTACAATATTAAAGGGGTTTTCCAAGATGAACAATTGTATGAGTCTATGAAAAGATTGAAATATACTGTCTTTTTTTCTGATAAATAATTTTTTTGAGGAAAAAAAGCATACTTAAAAAAGGGCCTGCACCTTTACACACTATGGACGTGAAGAGGCCTTTTCATATTAGACATCACCATTGTATAAAAGAAACTTCAAATTACCTGCAATGAGCCGAGATACAAAAAAAAAACCCCACAAAAACAAAAAACCAAACAAACATGGAAAACAGAAATGAGCAACAGTGGCCAGTTTTTATAAAGTACAGGGTTTTCTACATTTGCTGGAAGAAAGCAAAGTACTGTTTTTATAAGTACATAAGCATGAAGAAAAGGAAATCATCCTAGAGCTACAAGGACAGAAGTTTTAGGACTCCTCTTAATGTGCATAGTAGCCCTGGTCTCCAACTTACATTCTTTTGGAAATAGCCAGATTAGTACTTACTTTTCTGAGAACTAATATTCCTGTCATATACACCTAGTTTCTATGTCCTCTGAGATCAATAAGATTTTCTGAAAGCTGTGACAAGTGAAAAATTACACTCCTGCTAAAAACTGTGTGCAAAAGACATATTTTTTTTTAGGACATTTAGAAGCCTTTTTACTTGCCTTCAGAGAGCCTCAGGATCCTCTTGATCACAAAAGGCTAATTGTGTTACTTATGAGAGAAAACAGGTGGGGTGGGAATCATCACGGAGACTCAGCTAAATGATAATATCCCTGCCCACAGCAAGCACTAGCATTTTTTGTATGTAAAGTAGCATTCCAGGAAGCAAGAAACATTTCTCAGTATATAACCACAACACTTTGAAGCAGAATGACACTGAGTTCTGGGAAGCCAGGTACTATTTCATATTTGAGAAAAATGTCCTTAGTCATTTGCTATCCCCCTTTGGTCCAGATGTTTCCAGATGACTGGCAACCATAAGTATGAATGCTTATGAAACTAAACTGTCAACATAAAAGCGGTCCCTTGGGAAAAATATGCAATGATAAGAGAGAAGATATAAGATCTGTGCATTCAAGGCCAGTGTTAAAAGACATCTCGAAACTTTTCCATCTTGTACCATTCTCCACTCTTACCTTCTTTAACCTGAAAACTCATTTAATGCATGCCAGGTTACCACCAGTGTACACAGTCCTAACCTTTCCTGTTTTCTTCCATATTTTGTGAGAGACAATATTTTAAGTGAAGTTCCACACCATCTAAGCTATAACTGCTGTACAAATACACACATTTGGCAATTCCCTTCTCTGTTCATCACATTGTGTCTGCCAAAGGAAAACCTAACTTCCTTTCTCTTCCACTATACCTGATACAGATACACCCCAAATCATAATAATCCCTGCAGACCTTACTGTGTCCTGATTAGCACAAAATGGGTACTACATGATCCGAGAAAACTGTGTACTGTGCTCTAAGGACACATTATTATATATTGCAATAGAAAGTCAAAGGCTGAAGGCATTATTTCACAATCAAGATACCTTTTTGATCCCATGAGTGGCATGATTACTCAGCTAAACACTGGCAGAAAAATCAACCACTACTCATTAATTTTATTACACTTATCTATTATATTTTTCTTAAAATGAGGTGCGTAAATCTTACTTGACTGTGCTATATCCTGCCTTGTAGTTTACCATTGAGATACCTATTAATATTTGTTAACACATTAAACAGCAGTAATGAGTACTTCTAGAAAGCACACAGTAAGAGGAAGGAAGATCAGCAAAAGGATTAGAAGTTAGAAGGCAAAAACAGCGCAGAAAAGAGAGTAATGACTGCAGCTGTAATGAACTGTCCATGACCTTAAACTCTCCAGTTTTCAGATTCTTTTGAGCCTTCGAATTGTGTTACACTCTGTGCTGCTTTTTTGTTCTATAGAGAAAATCCAGATGTGTGCCATCAGTTGTCTGCAGTTACTACTATTGAATCTGTATAAAGCCAATCTGAATCCATTTTTCTCACATTAAAATATTTTTTTTCTAAAAATAGAGACATATATTCTTACAGGAATTAAAGCCTCTGTCTTCCCTGAAGGATTTTTTTGTCTTGTTCATGTCTCCTTGAATGTTCCATCCACATTCAAACCCCCAATGAGCTTCAAAAGTATGAGAATCTAGAAGAATTAACCTCATATTACTCTCATTACTCTCTGTTTAATGCTTGTCTTCTTTAAATACATCTTTCCAAAAAGTAACTTCAGCTGAATTAAAAAATCTTTGTTGAACAAGGCATTGATGGTTACTATTCTGGCATCAATCAAATTAAAAAAAAAAAAAAAAAAAGAAAGAGAAAAGGTATCTATGCAATAGGTTTCATTTTGCCTCAACTAATGCACAAAGTATTATTCCTGAGCTCCACATAAATTCCAGTCTCTAATGAAATGATTTTTTCAAAAAAAGTAGAGAATGTAAATATTATCTACTGCTTCTCAGTATTTATGTGTAAAACTCTTGGGACAACACAGACGGAATATTCAGGGAACAGACAGGCTTATACATTGTCCTTCAGTCTCTGTTTTTCATTAATTAATTAAGTCTTTGGCTCTGATGATTCCAAGGTAAGTCTTCCAAACACGAATTTTGTGAAACTAAGACGGGGATACATAGCATAGTTTACCAAGAGCCTGAAAACAACAGTTATGTAAAGTTTAATGTCTTCCTGCACAGATTAGATGTAGAAAGGATTCACAATAAATTTAGAAGGTCTTGAAAGAACACCTGAAGATAGAACTTGACTGATTTTGCTTTCCTAGAGGAGACACTGACTTCCAAAAGTTTTAAAAATAATTCTGGTGTTGGTGTCCCCATATTTGCTCATAAAATATGCTTAATAGAAAAGAAATTGTGAAGAGGTAAAACTACTTAAAAATGGTCTGGATAAGTAAGACTCCTAAACATTTAGATCCTAAGAAAGTGCTGCACTGACAGAAGCACCTCAGTCACCAGTAAGAGGTAACTGCTGTCAAAATATAAAAGTTTTCATTTTTTTATGATCTTTGTAAATCACATAAAGAAAATTACTTTTTTTTTATTGAGATGCATAAACATAGATATATTAACAAAAAACTTCTAATAATTTTGCTTTTTCTGGACTTTGTTGAGATTTTAAGATTATGGGTAGATGTTGGTATTTTTTAAATTCAAGTATATACCAAGACAGAAAAAAATTATAATTTTCGAGGAAGTAATGGCTCTCTCTGTCAAAGGTACATTCCTTTATATGAGAGAGAAAAGAATATTTACCTGATGGGTCCAACACATGTAACAAGTTAGATAAATAGTAGGGACTGAAGACATTACGACAGGTAGCTATTCTTCCTCCTATCCTACTGGAGGTTACTGCTTTATAGCAGAAGACATGAAAGAGACATGTTTATGTTCATGCGCCAAAATACGAGGGACAGATATTAGTTACAGAGAAGCAGAGAATCATAGAAGCATAGAATGCTTTAGGTTGGAAGGAACCTTAAAGATCCTCTAGTTTTAATCTCCCTGCAATGATCAGGGACACCTTTCACTTGACCAGATAGTCCAGAGCTCCACCCAGCCTGGCCTTGAGCATTTCAAGGGATGGGGATCCTGCAGCCTCTCTGCACAACCTGTACTAGTGCTTCACCACTCTCTGAGTAAAGACTTTCTTACTAACATCTAACCTAAACTTGCCCTCTTTGTTTAAATCCATTGTCCTTTACCTGTCACTATCTGCCTGTATAAAAAGCACCTCTCTCTCAATTTTTATTAGTCCTTTACAAGTACTGTAAGACCACAATGAGGTCTCCCCAAAGTGTTCTCTTTTCTGTGCTGAACAAATCCAGTTGTCTGAACCTATCATCATAGAAGATATGCTCCAGTCCTCTGATCATCTTTGTGGCGCTCCTCTGGACCTCCTCCAACAGGTCCATGTCTTTCTTGTGCTGAGAGTCCCACAGCTGCATTCAGTGCTCCAGGTGGATTCTCACAAGGGCAGAGTAGAGAGACAGGATCACCTCCCTCAACCTCCTGGACACTCTTCTTTTGATGCAACCCAGGGTGTGTTTTCAGTCTTCAGAGCTGTGAACTTGTGGTGGCTCATTTCCAGTTTTTTATCCACAAGAGCCCCCAAGTCTTTCTGGACTGGGCACCCTCAATGACATCTTCTCCCATCCTCTACTCATATCTGAGATTGCTCTGACCCAGGTGCAGCACCTTGCACTTGGACTTGTTGAACTTCATAAGGTTCATGAGGGCCACTTCTCAAGTTTGTTCAGAATCCTCTGCATGGCATCTTGTTCTTCTTTTGTGTCACCTGCACTCCTCAGCTTTGTGTCATCTGCCAACTTGCTGAGCGTGTTCTTGATCCCTCTGCATGTGTTGTTTATGAAGATATTGATGAGCACTGGTCTCCAAACAGAGTCCTGAGGGACACCACTCAGCATGTCTAGGCCTCCACCTAGACATGGGGCGTTTGACCACAGCTCTTTGTCTATGTCCATCCAGCTAATTCCTCATCCATGAAATCCATGACTCTTAAATTTGAAGATAAGGATCAATGTGTGGGACCACATTGAAGGCCTTGGAGAAGTCTAGATAAAAGGCATCTGTTGGTCTTCCTTTATCAACTGTCAATCTGTGGCTAAGAGCTTAATGCCATAATCTGGATAGGTCCACATCAAAGTATTAGACTGTAGGTCTTTAACTTCTTGTTAGGTGCTTGTAGTTCTACAATCAAACTAACCTTTATTCATTGTGGGGGTTGTACATATTTATGTGCATGCTCCCGGTATGTCAGAAATCATGGGGATTTGGTTTCAAGCCATCAGAATGGTGGTTTGGAGCATGAAGAAAACAATCCTTTATGCTTTGCACTGAGAGTGTGACTTCTGGAGTTTTGAAGTGTTCAGTCCCTGCAGGATACTACTGGAAAAACACATGGGGTGAAGGAAACATAACCTGTTACAGTCTTGTCCCTACTGTTCATTGGGCATGGACTTTGATGCACGTTATCCACAAAAATCATACCCTGGTATTCATTAACTCAGACACTGCAATTTCACATGGACCATGGTTCTGCCAGGGAGAAACATTTAGAATTGATATGTGCAAGCAAATACTGATCCAACACTTACCATAGAATCACAGAATCATAGAACAAGCTGAGTTGGAAGGGACCTATCAGAACAATCAAGACCAACTCCTGGCCCTGTGCAGGGCACCCCAAGAAGTACATCATGTTTCTGAGAGCACTGTCCAAATGTTTATTGATCTTTGTCTGGCTGGGTGCAGTGACCACTTCCCCAGGGAGCCTGTTCCAGTACTCAAAAACTCTCTGGTTTTTTTCCAGTACTCAAAAACCCTCTGGATGCAAATCAATTTCCTGATATTGAACTTAAACCTCCTCTGAGTCAGATTCATGTAATTTCCTTAAATCCTGTCAATAGTAATGGGAGTGAAGATCAGTAGCTGTTCCTCCAGCTTTCTTCTTCACACTCTCACATGTAGCAAAATATGTGTAGACAGTCTGAATTCATGTAGACAGTATACTCATTTCTGAAAAACTGTTTCTCACCAGCATTTTAAGTTGACATTGAAAACAGACTTGCAAATTGGAAATCTGGTAAGATGGAGAGTTATTTGAATATACGATAAGATTTTGCCGCAAAATGTGAGAGAAATATGTTAGAACCCTTAGTGACTACAATTTTAATGCCAAAGAGAGCAACTTTTAAAGATAAATAAGACAGTAATCTACTCCCTTCACTCCACCCCATGGAGTTTGAGATGACAAAGAAAAATTATTCACTGGAAACAATTTCTTTTTCATCAAAATTTGGAAATTAGAAAAAGCTATTAATCTGATTCTTCTAGCATTCTATAGGACAATTAGAAAATTTATGAGAAAAGAAAGCAAAAGCTATTTTTCTTTATCTTAAAAAATAACCTAACCTCTAGCATGTCCACTTTTTCATTAAAAACCCTAGCATTTGAAATCTTAAGTATTTTTATATTTTATATTTAATATTGCAGCTATGCAAAAATATTTTTAAAATTTTTGATGATATTATTTCAGATGCTTAAAAATGGTTTGACTTACTGTAATAGATGTGGATATGTTTATTCTGAAAACTGCTGGAAGTTATAACAAGGCCTCAACAAAGATCCACATTTTGTATCAAAGAAATTTAGCCAGTGGTTCTGTGAAAAAAAGTTGCTGTTCTGTCTGGAGAAAATCCACTGACTATTTCCTTATTAATAATGAAGATAGCAAAGATTTTTCAGTGGATCTGAGGAGAACTGCTAAACAAAACCTATCCAAAGAGTTAGATTGTCCTATTTCCCCCCAGTTTAAGATGTCCCTATTGAGAGCAGTTTCTAGACCGTGAAACCAACTGAACCATGCTGAAACATTGTCAGAGAGCTCTCAGCGGCCCAGGCCAAAATGATGCCAGGAAATACACTGGCCATTTAACACTGTGGGGGATCACAGGCTGGGATGTGGGCCTTTGCTGTTTCATTTACTTGTATAAGCATGTAGGAAAATAAGTGGGATAAAGTCACAGTGATTAGTCCTCCTGAAAAGATCCAGCCTTGCAAAAGCTTCAAGAATGTTAAAAGAAGTATGAAGAACACACAGGCTCACTGAAATGCTTTTAATTTTTAATAATGAAGGGATGAAAATAGACTGGGTCACAAAGAAAAAGTATGCAAAAATCAAAGTAAAATGTGATAGAAGGCTAAAAAGAATGGAAAATGATGCAGATGGAAAACACGTATGTGTTACAAAGTTTCCATTGCAGTCTTCTGACAGACAGTATACATAAAACATTCTTGTCCCAAGTGAAAAAGTGAAATTCAGGATATCCTTATTTGATGTTTTTTCAGTATATCTAGCTATAAAAACTTCCAAATGAAGTTAATGTTTCATTTGATGTTTTTAACATTAGAGCAATCATTGAGAAATGTTACATCTAGCTTTATTCATTTTATTACTTTATTAATTTATAAAGGGCCCATCTCATGGCAGAATCTGTGAGAAAAAGAGCCAAAGTGAGGTCAATGCCTAAAGACACCACAGGAAAAAAAAAAAGCAAAAGCTGTCTAAAAGTTGACTTCTACACAAGGAGATTTTTCAGAAAAAATGGAAGAGCAAAACTGAATATTGTTCAGTGATTCATATGAAGAAAGCTTGCATTGCATCTTTAAAGTATCCAGAGAGTGTTTTTGTCATTCTCTAAATAAAAAGAATTTCTTGAAATGTGAAGAAGCTTAAGTAGAAGAACTTGGGGTGAAAAAAAGCCCCAAACAACCAAAACCAGCTGTCTTGTTCCCACTCTTTTTGAGGAAGAAATACAGTTGTTCAAGAAAGGCATGAAAATATGAGATTTCCAAAAATAAGTACCTTTATACTCATAGACATCCACATGAGCATGCACATGCTTACTTGTGCACAGAAGCATGTATCAAGATAAACAATGCTAAAGGACCCAATGATACAGAGATGTCAAGCACTCAAAAATGCTGAAACTCAAAGAAAAACTGTGCCCTCTTTTCAGTCTGAAGCTTTGTACTTGCTCATTGCAACATGATTTTTGATTAACGGTTCCAGAAAATGTTTTGGTTTTCTTTTCTTCCTGCCTTATCCCTCTGTTCCATGTCCATTACAGGTCCAGCAGAGCTTTGTTTGAGAGGTCCTGTGTTACAACTTTTTCTCTGGGTAATGAAGGACTCTGCCATGCATGTGCCCATGTGCCTGGCCAAGTGCAGGAGGGACAGGCAGGCAGACGAGGTGTGCTGGTAAGGGCAGAACCACAACCCCAGCACTGTGGAATGTGTGTAGGCTCAGGATTAAGCAAACATCAGCAGCAGCAGTAAAGGCTTCCTGGTCAGGAGATGACAACTGCACAAATGATGTAACAGTGCCAGAACTGGGGGGAAAAGAGTTCTTTTGCAGAAAGCTTGAAGTTTGCTTAGGTTAAAATGCCTGCCAGACTTCTGTTTGACTGATTTAATTCATGTATGTATAGTTATATATTTATCGGTACATACATTTCTATGCAATACAGTGCTGAAAGTATTTTCGTATATAACTAGATGCTTTCAGACATCAGATGAAAAAAAATTCCTCACTTACACTTCTTAAATGTTGGACTGATCATAAAAGCATTAAAGCAAGGATTATACTAAAATGTCTTTGCAAGCACAACTGACAAACATCAACATTGATGTAATCTAACACTTAAATTTATAGTTATACACTTAAAAACGGCCATGTACAAATTGGTTCATCTGACATTTTTCTCAGAACAGTGTGATTGTTAAAAATATCTTTTTAAGATATTTATACAAGTGATGGTTTTACTCTTAATCATGGTCTTAAAAACATCAAATAAGGGATAATTCTTCATTTGCAGATATTAAAAATTCTATAAGCATAAAATGTCATTTAAGGAAGAGTGTCTTTCAACCTTTTTTTCAATATATCTGTGCTCTTTTCCCCCTTCTTTAGAACATAGTGAAAAAATACTTTTAATGAAACTTCAAAGTTCTTAAATTCCCAAGTAAATTTCTATGTGCACCACCATTTCAAAAAAGGCCACTTATTTTGTATGTCTCATTCAAGGTCCATGATGAAAAAATATTAGAGAAATGCCTGTTAAACTGAACTACCATCCCTGAAAACTAAATATCACTAGCAGGTGTCAATGAGGACTTGAAAAGCCCCAAAGTTGTTGAAGTCATTTGATAATTGTGAAAATCTTAATTTTAGGCATGAACCACAGGGATGAGGATCCAGCTCCTTTTGTGTGATGGGGAAAGGTTAAATCCCTCCTGTTAGAACTATTTCTTGGTTTATACAAATTTCTATAAAGAAAAGAAAACTCAGACAGGTTTCCAATGAGCCTCCGTCCTCCATCCTGGCATGGTGCTTGCCAGTTGCAAGAGCCGAAATTACATATTAATCCCTTATCTGTTGACAGCTGTGCTCAGAGCAGGTCTTCACCTTTCTGCAGCCTTCTAAGTAGACATCCATTAGAAGGCAGGAAGAAAGATCAGAAGGAAAAGCTCAGCTGGACTCTGGCCACCTGGAGAGAGCCAGTGCCATAATGTGCCGTGCGACCCAGGGCCCAGCAGGCTGACTTTTCAGACAATGTGTGGTGTAAAGGGTAACTTAACAGTTTGTGCATTAAGGAAGTGTCTCTGTCTGACCATTCACATGACTCTCTGGCTGTCACCCTCCCAGTGCCAGGGACTTCCACTGCTGGGGCCGAAGCCACTTCACAGCGGACAGCCCCAGTGAGCCAGAAAGGTGCCCTGCTTGACACCCTACAAATCCCACTTTCACACAGTCAGACCAGGCTTCCTTGCTGGTTCAACCCCAGGTTTCTCATGGCAGAGTCTCAGATGTCTAAGTTCCATAAAAGCAATTTATTCATGGTACAGTAACACAGAACTTGGCTGGTGCATCCAAGGACCCCCAACAAAGGAACTCCTGGAATTTTATACCCTCACAGTCTGTGTGAGTATTGCTCTTCCTCCTAAGTCCTCCACTCCTGCTGTGTCTCCCAGTGTCCATCCCCTGACTCGCACCACAGGTCTTCCTGCCCATTGTTAACCAACAGGTTGTCAGTTCACTGCCTTTTGTCTTGGGATTCTACCCAGACCTCATTCTGCATTTCAATCTGCACCTTGCAGACTGAGCTACCTGCACCAGATGTATTCCTCAACATGTGCTTACAGTACAAACTGTAAACAGAGTCAAATAGAGGCTCATCCATTTGTCTTACTGAAAAATGCAGATGTTTGATATATTCCTTACATATGTGCAGCCACTCTTAACCATAAAAAGTGAAATTTCTTTAATTAGGAAGTTAAATTCATGGCTCTTTCTGTTTTCTTATGTAACTTATTTGTTCATATTTGTATGGTAACATGAATTAATGTTTTGGAAAATTACAATCTGTAGTATTGCAGTATTTCTGGCCCACATGAATACCAAAATAATTCAGTTTTATTCATGTTCCAACAATGAGTACTAAAGAAAATAACAGTAATTATATCACTTTTGACAAAGTGTTGCCAAACATTTAGGACATGCAGTTCTTCAGAATTTGAATAAATTACGTCACACACACACTGCTCAATTAAAACTGCAGCGCTAATTAATATAACTCTTGTTCACAAAACTTTTATTTAAATCAAATTATGATAGTGCTGATGACACGCTTTAAGTGTTCATTGCAAAAAGGAGGATTTATGCTGGTTTTGTTTACTGTATACACTGAGGTGTTCTAGGAATAATTTTTGGCAAATTGCACAGATTTCTGCTGACATACTTACAAGAACTTCAAAGTTAGCTCTGTGAAGCTGTATCACAAGCTGCTAAAACATAGCTTAAAACAACTTGCTTTATTAAACAACTCTCGAAAGCCCAATCTGACTTAATTGTCTTTTGGTTCTTTCTTTGTTGGTACATTGAGATTAAGAAGCATACCTTGAAAGGAACATCTAAAATGAAGGGAAATGTCCATTGTGTGAAGTGGGTAAACTGAAATACTGCAGAATTTTAAAAAGCACAAAAGGGTGGAGGATTTGGGAAAGATCAGAGAAAAATAGAGAACTGATGCCCAGATTAGAAAGAAAAGTACATATGTATTGAAATAAAATAAAAAATGCCTATTTTAATTCAGCACAGAAAGCCATCCACTGCCCTCAAGTGGTAGAGCCATAGTGTTTTAAGGATGAAGGCACTTCTGGTTGGAATACAGTCAAATTCAAACACTGGGAAGAAAGAGAGTAAGAAAACTGGAGAATGGAGAAATTGGTACTGGCTTGTTTACCTCTTATGTGTCCCATTCTTAGAAATACTGGTGAGCATTAAATGCATGAGATTTTCTATGACTCCTAAGTCTAAATGTATTTTTATGTTCAAAAGCCCTACTTTATCTTTTGCAATATGGATTTAAAGATGTTTTGTGAGTATGGAAAAACTTGCTCAAAACTAAATGTACCACTTGCTGCACTAAAACCAGGACCCGACAGTGTTTATTTGAAATGCAAATGAAGACTTGCCACCCAGAAATGTATGTTACATTTGACATTTGTCTCTAATCAGAAGTCCCTATGAATAATGTAGTTTGATACCAATAGCTTCATTAAGGAAGGTTTCCTTTAATACCCTTTCTGATTGAAATCTCTTCATTATACTACGTTTTCTCATTTCTCCTGACCCTACTCATCATTATCAATACGCTCAGGTCTTCAGTAGTGTTGCTAATATATATTTCATATTGAATAGGCCATTTTAGATGGGAATTATTAGCAATAATGCACAGGTGTTCTTTAACTGTAGGACTTTCTTATCCTAACTATGTTTTTCGTAAGAACTATATATATTCTGCCCCTCATGACAAGCATTTACTAGGCTAGGTCACAAGTAAAAATGAGTTTGTTGGTTTCATCCTTGTCCCCATTTGAGCACATGGAGAAATGATGACACTATTTCACATGATTGCCTATTTCTGCTAAAAAGAGCTTTGAGACTAAAATGGTGGAGCTGTTGTGGGTCAAGATTGAGGTGCACTGGCCAAGCCACACGAAAAATGTCTGCACAATGTCTTTATGCGCATTTGTTGCGGACCAGGACACCTCATTTGCAAACACTAAACCGGGGCACAAATTGAAGATACAAAGCAGTGGTTATTATAAATCCTCCACTCTGTCCTGGTTTCCTGTAAATACCACGCACCCCTTAAAAAACTGGGGGTATGTTTCAGGAAAATAGTAGGTTTTGCTGTGGGAAAGGCCAATGTCCCAAAGGCAGTGAGTAACAAGAGGTTTCCATTTCAGTTAGGGATCAGATTCCATTTATTTTCTTCTTTCATAACCACAGTAGGCATAAAATGTAGAGCTGATCCAGAGATTCCTCCATAAAGTGATGCTGCCAGTTACCAATTTTCAATAAATCACCATTAAATTGTCCCATAATTTTTCTGCCTTTCCTTTCCCAGCATGCTGATTACTCTGATGTGTTTTCTGTGATTAGAGGAAGAGTTGATCTTTGAATTCCTTAAAGACTGTGTTGAAGGGGCCCTCTTGAAATGTAAAGAGAAACTCTGCTTTCGTGGAGTGAAAAATAAAAGTAAGTCACTACCTTTTTTCCCTTTTTAGAAATGAGATAGAAATGTTGATATAAGCTGACAAGCAAAGTCAAAAGGGACAGACAGCCAAAATCCACCTTGGGCAGGGAGAAAAAGATGGAAAGATCCAAAGAGCTCCCCTACTAGGTACGGCATACATGGGGTTTTAACCATAAAATGAGCCTGGGATTCTCAAAAAATCATGTTTCTGCTCCTACCAAATATCTTTCAAGATTTGTGGTAACTCTAAGCTAGGATCAGTTACACACATGGAGAGAGTCAGCAACAAACTCCAAAATCACATTAATATTTCTGCAAACATATGACTGGGATTTTTATAAATATACCACACATCCCACCCAAACCTATTCCCCTGAGGCTGGAATCAAAAAGCAATTTCAAGACTCAACTTTCTCGAATAAAAAGTTCAGTGAACAATCAGAAGGGAAAAAATATGTTTAGTATCCCTGAAACAGAAACACACATAGGCTTTCTTTCAAACCTATGGTTACATCAGGTCATCAGCTTTCCCTAGTATTTCTCAGTTGGTGACTCGGGAAATTTCACTGAGTGATCCTGCAAATCCTTCTCTATGGGAGAGGTTCTCAGGACAGTGTACTCCAAGAAAGGATCTGAAGAGCTGTCCAGCTGGAATGTGTTAAGTCTAGGCAGAGTGGTCATGTACTGTAATGAACCTTCCCATATGCACAAAGATTTCCAGTGCTTTGTTCATTTTGCTTCTGAGAAAGATCAAATTGGGTATTAATGTGGTGGGTCCTGTAGCTACCAGGAAGGAAGGAAGGAAGGAAGGAAGGAAGGAAGGAAGGAAGGAAGGAAGGAAGGAAGGAAGGAAGGAAGGAAGGAAACCATAATAAAATTTTTTGCACAGAATACCAAGCAGAGCTTCAGCAGCTGATGTCCCTGCAAATGGGTATCCTTCGGGAGTGAAGAGAAAGAAGCATGGAGTGTTCTATCAGCTGTGGTGCTCTTGATGTACTTCAGGGATGCAAAAACCTGTACCTGAACTGAATCTCTCATGTAATATTACTATGGCAATATTAATCAAAATACTGGGGTTTTTTTAGAGTAAATTCTTTCCTGGAAAGTCAATGTTCTCACAGAGTCTGAAAAAATTTAAAAAGTATCACCTGTGTTTAGAAAACAGGGAGAAATCTGTCCTCATTTTTATGGCTGGTTCTACCATGATATCCCCAAGAGATTTTTTTTTAGATGTGATAAGATAACAGGTTTATTGTTGCATGATTGTTTTATTTAATCACTGAAAAATAATTTACCGAGTATAGGAACGATGGCTACGAATCACATCACTACCGATTATATAGCATTTTGGAAGATTGGTCTATTCTCCTTCCAGTAAGCATCTGTATTTTACATTAGCCTTAATGGAACTTAAATTTGTGCATCAAGTGGAGAAGAAAGTCTTCTGGGTGGTTATAGATGCATGACCTTTAGCCTTGTGACTCACAATGCAATCTGCATGCAGGGATATTAGACAGTATCTGTCAGCATCTGTCAGGTCTGATTGTTTAAACATTACTTTGTCACCCACACACACATGCACAGATTTTATCCAATTTCAAATTAAATATTAAACTGACCTTTTAAAGGGGAACTACTGTAAAATTTAAACAAAGTTTATTGTGCCTCTTTTTACAATTAAAAAAAATGTAATGAGAAAAATTAATGTAATCTAGTGAAGTGTAACTTAACTAGATTCTTGGGCACTGTGTCAGTGACAATTTTTACCAGAATACTTAGAACTTGAAGACCAGATTTCTCTTCACTGAAAATATAATAAGTAATCACCTTGAGCCTACTCTCGTGTAATATCACTACAATTCCCATTGCAATAACTGTAATGCAAGTTGCATCAATGTAGCAGGAGAATATTTGACATATATAGAAGACACATAAACAGATTTTTTTAAGGTAAACGTGTTTACCATGTCAGAACCGAAAAATAAAAATTGTAGTCAGCTGAGAGTGATATGGTCAGCAGGAGAGATAAGCAGACAAATTTTGTAATTTTAATACTATGCTAATTAAAAGAACTTCTCAATTCTTCAGATTTTGGGGGTGGTTTTTTTTCCATTTGATATGAGCTAGTTTGTTCTCATGATATATCTTCCATTGATTACTTTTTGGTTTCAATAGGCCCTGTCAGCACCTCTGGTCATTGGCTTGCAGCAACCAGTACCTCATCCACAGAACTTGTATCTTTAGAGAGATGAAGGAGCACTGCTGCAGAACTGGACTGGGCTCTTCAGTAGGGCCCTGCAGTTGGATGCAAGCTCAGGTGGTCAGATCCACAGCAAAATGCAGGAACTCTTTCCTCCCCGAGCCCTGCTGCCTCTGCTGCCACTTCTGCTCCTGGAGGGAATCCTACAGGTGTTAAACTTGCTAATGAAATGACTAATTAAATAATCAGTAGAACTAGGCAAAGCTTTACTATGAATAATTTAGTTGACAAATATCCTCTCTCCTTTTCTGAATTGTTTATGACTGATTCATAATTATCTTGATATTTATATATTGTTCAAAAATTTATAGTGAGTTGTTGCTGCAAAAATTTATTTCTAGATTTATGAAGAATATATTTTTTCATAAAATTGATTTTGTAAGTAGCTCATGCTTGACACCTTTTTCCTTGTGTAGGCTAACATTCATGACTTTCATTAATTTTAAAGAAAAAGTATTTTATTTTGAAATTTTTCTGATTTCATGATATTTGTTTTTCTTTGACCATTGAGTTCCTCCTTTTGTTAATTTAACATAGTGCATTAGGGTGTCATAGCATATACATTAACATTATACAGAGTTGTTTGAGACTGTGTGGATAACCATATTATTGAGGAATTCTAACAAATTTTATTTTTATGAGAACGTAATGCATATGCCTATTCCAACTCTAGTTCTCCATGATGACCCTGCAGAAAATTTTGGCCTTGTTTTGGCTGGTTATCATGATAGATCCAAAAGCAACCATCATTTGGAAAAAAATCCTCAGTAAGCAGTAAAATGAATTATATCCTATGCATGAGTTTAACATTCCAATTAATTTAAAAGATATGTCCTGGCTGTGTGGGACCAGGTCTGCTAGCATAGAGGAAATACAGTGGCATAGACACAAGATTGCAGCTATAGTGCTCACAAATTATTATACACGTTCCTGAAGCCCACTCTATCTATGTTTAAAAAGCACAGTTTTTATGCATCTTAAGGAGTTTGTGAGTGGGCCTTAAATACCTCAGCTTACAGTAGTAACTTAATCTGTGACCCTGCACTGAGCTCTGCACAGGCAGGCAGGAGCCAATGGGGCTCCACAGGACCCCCTTCCTCCTAGATTCATGGCAGGATCAGGTCATAGATTTTAACAACCTGAGATAGAGTCTCTGTGTTTTGTGTTTTGTGGCTACTTTGTACATTCTGACTACTAGGGGAAATAAATATTAAATGGCTGTACATACGTACTGCCTACAGAAAAGAGACAAGGATGATCTGGTCTGTGTACAATGGCTATACTCAGACATGCTCAAAATGTATAGTGGTTTACGTTACAATATTTGCGTTGCACCCTGAAGGAAAAAAAAAAAAAGTTATTGAAATCCAGACATTCTGAGTTATAGAATTGAAAAACAACCTGGTGTTATGACAGTTTTGAAATGGGTCTGCTTTTGCCAGCCAGTTATGTGCTTTAAAGAGCCTTTAGCTGATTTATGCAGTTCTTGTCCCAAAACTGCTGTATTGTATTACTTCAATATTTTATCCCTAACCATTTAAAGAAGGTTTGATCTTATATCAATAGTACTCAAAAAATATTAAAATCAAAGATATTTATTTTCAAAGAATTTATGCAAAACAAACCCTATATTTTTCCTGATCTTCAAGACTAAAATAATTTTTTAAAAAGGGGGAAAAAAAAGAAAAAAATACTTCTATAGCTAAAACTCGAGATAGTTATGGTAGCTGTTGCATATTCTAAAAGCTCAGAAGGGAAAAAGAGTTTTTTCAAATGTAAACTGCTGAAGTCTTGGAGCTTTCATGACAAAATAGCTTCTGGTCACAGACAAAAAGCAGAAATGAGGATTAGAAGATCACTTATCTTTTTTTAATGTATTCATGTTAACTGCCACTACTTCGAGTGAGTAAACAGGAAGCTTTTCTCTGCAGTGGGACCCTTAAAAGTACAATTTAATAGTTTTGACTAGCATTATGGTATATGCCTCAGTTCTTTTCTTCTCTTTACTTAGCTGTGTGTTACACAAGACTTTTATGAGTTCAATATGTACAGTATCTGTTGACACTTCGTATATAAACAAAAATGATTTCATTTAGAAGCAGGGGAATTAAAGTACCCATAATGAAAAACAATTGTTCTAAAAAGCTGTCAATTTGGATTGTGGGAGGAATTTCAACAATTGATCCTGTAAAATGCAGAGAAACTTCAATTTTTATGGACATCACTGTTTTACAGAAGAAACTCTTAGATGAAATAATGCTTACTGGTTTTAAATATATCTTTTAGTTTCCAGTTCTGAAGCTCTTTCATGATGCATGAAAATGTTATTTCCTTCTCCAGCTCTGGAGAAGATAAAGGAGAGATAATTGGCTATTTTTAGTCACTAATATAATGGGTTGAAGTATGATAGCAGTCTTCCTACATGCTTGGAGCTTGTACAACCTATGTTATTGTGCTGGGTTGATCCTGGCTGGATGCCACATGCCATGTACCAAAGCTGCTTTATTACTCTGCTCCTCAGCTGAACAGGGCGAATGAATACAACAAAATGCTCAAGGGTTGTGTGATAAAGGCAGGGAGGATCACTCACCAGATACAGTCATGGGCAAAACAGTCTCAACTTGAATTTGTTAACAATCAAATCAGAATACAATAATGAGAAATAAAACCAAATCCTAAAAAACCCTTCCCTCTGTCCCTTCCTTCTCCCTGGGCTTAACTTAACTCTGAAATTCTGTCCATCCTCTTCCTCTGCAGAGCACATGTACAAGAAATGGGGGTTGTGGTCAGTTCATCATACGTTGTCTTTGCTGCTCTTTCCTCCTCAGGGGAGGACACCTCACTCTGGCTCCAGGATGGGGCCCCTCCCATGGGACACAGTCTTTCAGGAACAGATTGCTCCAGCGTGGGCTTCCCAGAGGGTCAAAACCTACTTTGGGCATCCAACTCTTCCACTGCGGGTTCCTCCATAGGTTGCAGGTGAATATCTGCTTCACATGGACTGCCATGGGCTGTGGGGGTCTCTGCTCTGGTGCCTGAAGCATTTCCTCTCCCTTGCTTCTTTCACACATCTCACTCTTCTCTTAAATCAGTTAAACACTCCCCTTCTTAAATGTGTTATCCCCGAGGAACTGCCACAGTCACTCTTGGCCTCGACCTTGGCCAGTGGTGGCTCCATCTTGGAATCAGCTGGCACTGGCTCTACTGGACAGGGGGGAAGCTTGTAACAACTTCCCCCAGAAGAACACACATCACCCTCATTACCTTCCCTACTACCAAAACCTAGCCTCACAAACCTCACAAACATACATGACCATATGTTTTTTTTCCAATCTGTTGACTCACATAGGTCTGCAACAATTCAGTACAATCCTTGCTGTGAAACTACTTAACTCATGACAAAATTGTCCTTCATTATTGCACTCAAGATTGGGATATGAAAAAAATCACTTAGAAGAACACAGACTGCAGGATAATTATTTTCTCTTCATTCAGAGTCCACAGCCCCTTGCAACAATAAAATGCATGTAATTTGGAATGGAGGTACTTAGTTCAAATAAATTCTTATGGCAGATGAGAACTATACTCTCAAACCAAAAATTTATTTCAATTCTATTCAGTTGCCTTGAAACATGAGCTCAAGGCCTTCTTAATTCAGTATCCACGGTTCAATGAAAACTATCCAAAGCTCTTCATGGGACCCCTCCAAATGGGAGACAGATGGTCCCTAGTTCTGCTGCTTCTCAAACAAGTTTTCTGTCACTCTCCTTTCCTGTGGTAGTTCAGTATTTTTAAAGTATGCCTAATGCAGACATTCACACCATTCTGACTACTGCATCTGAGATTCTTGACCTCAGATTTATTTACCCTTTACATTATTTACCCTTGAATCTTGCTTTCAGGTGTTTATTTTTATTGAAAAGAGTTGCAAAAACTTAAAAAATAATCCCAAGTCAATAAACAATTCTCTGATCTTGCCACATGACTCTGAGAGGTTGACTTATAATGACACAGAGCAATCACATTTTTGAATTTCAGGATGGTTAAATGAAATATTTCCAAAAGGTGAAAGTTACATGCAAAATTAAAAGATAAATTATCTAAATATATTCACAGTCTGCTGTTTTTAAGAAGTGCCTTCAGATCCTTCTGTCAGGAAAAAAAAAAATCTATGTATGGAGAGCAAATGAAAATAAAACAAGGCCAAGAAACAGAGCTTGTGCAACCGTTAATTTTGAAAGATTGCTCCATATAGGAAGAAAGAAATATGATAATATTTTTATAATACTGTTTATGTCAGACCATTAACAGCATTTCACAATGACATTCATTGACATTCACAGTAACAAACATTTCACAAATATAAGCAAGCATTCTTTTCTGTGTTTACACATGGCACACAGATTCGTTGTTCAACAGTAGCAAAAGTCAGTAGCATAACTGGGCCTAAGAACTCAGAATTCTTAGTAGTAAAATCCAGACCACATAATATTGCAGATTTTTTCCTTATTCTGAGAGTGGGGTCAAGAGAGATATAAGCACAGAGACCTCCAATATAAGCATTTTTTGTCTTCCCTCTCAGATACTACTTGAATGACAGTCAAGGTGTTCACAGTCTACTAAGGTGCAGTCATGCTCCAAGTATTTATTGGAAAAGTGAATATAGTGCATTTGACTCTATCCTTGTTTAATGTGTTCTTATCATTTTACCAAGAGGATTTGAACTCCTGAGAGGATGTGCATCTGGTTTCTGCACTTGCAGAAAGGCATAGGATTCTGGTGTAGGTCTTGCAGGTTAGACATGAAGTTTTATCAAGTACCATACCCTGAATGGTACAAGATTCATGTCTGGAAAAACATGTGCTAAATTTCTGCCCAGAAGAAGTGCTTGAGGATGATAGACCTTGAATGCACTTAGATGTACAGCATATTCCTTGTGCTTGGATGTCTGTCTGTCCATGTGTAAAATTTCTTTTTCTTCAGCTCATTTAGTTGCCTATAGGATGGAGAAAAGATTTTGCTACTCATTACTATAAACTTCTGCGAGCCATGCAGTATGCTCACCTTGTGGTGAAATTAAGGGAAATGAGGATACCTGTGCCTTCTGTCATTTCTAAGTGTTGTGTAGCCTGGGAAAAATTGATAAAGGAATTAGGAGAATAACTGATTCCTACTGTTTCTTGGACAAACTTCCAAGTCTTGTTTGCATACTGAAAAAACATGATATAATTTCTATGTAAAACACAAATACAGTATTTCAGTTTTTAAATTAACGATTCAGACCAAGCCAGAAAATAAAGGAAGATAATTTTTATTATTCAGTTAGTTAATTTCTCTCTTTTAACACACTGTTTCTCACTTTCAGGGTGTTTTGTGAACATCAATCACAGTTCTGAGTCAAAATAGCTTTGAAAGAAATTGGACTTCCTGCTCTGGAGGCTTTTGAATGTATTTGTTTCATAGTTACAGACTCTCTTTTTATTTTCTTGTTGACAGCATACCTGTTTTAAATGCAAAGAATGATCTTAATGAGCTGATCTTTCTATTTTCTGAAGGGGATTCTGGAAAATGGGGATAGCCATAACGATGCTGACCTATAATGCAATGTACACATAGAACATTCATTTCACAGCATAAGAGCAAAAGAATTAATGACTTTGCGATGCATTTGGGTTTCCAAAGAGCTCTGAGAGCTAGCGACTACCCTTTCCTTTTGGCTATCTACTGCAGCACATCTGCTTTTTTACAGAGCACATCATGTCGATATTGCACAGAGTAAGTGCCAAGTTTGAAACTTGAGGTGAGAGGTTCACTCCCTTGCAGCTACTGCAGAGAGCTGCGCCTCAGCTGCCTTGAGTGACAGCCTGTTATGTAGTTGATCCTGCCAGTCTAGGTCCTAGGCTACTTCAGGGACTTGAAAGGCCACATAACTGGAATCCCTAAAGCAACTCATGTGTAGGTTTGACTCATCCTGGGAAGTGGATTGAATAGGGTGCTACATGATGTGTGTGTACCTCTTCTATTTCCTCACTGACTTGTTGGCTACCAGTCTCCTTGGGCAACAAGGATTCAGTAGACATGGCCAAAGTGGGGAAGAGGTAAGGACTAGCCAGTAATCCCGGCTGTTTTGTCAGCTCTGTGATGCAGTCCCATGTGATCTTGCCAGTCTTGACTGTGGCTCTCCAGCAATCTCTGTGTATAATTCCTGCCTGTCTCTGACTCCTACTCCTGTTCTTTCCCAGCACCAGATTTTTTATCCGGCACTGCGGCACTCTTACATCACTGTTCTTCCTGACCTTACCAAATTATTTGTTTTCTGACTATGATTTAACCTAGTCCTTTGGTTTGAGATAACCCTACATAAGCCAAATGGTTGACTTGGTTCTTTTTTTAGTATGCTTCCTTTCTCTAGTACTTTGGCCAGTACTTTGGGCCTGTTGTGGGCTACTACCTGTATTCTAGTTGTTTCTTCTAACATCAGCAAATTTACTCCATATCCATGGAGGAAGGAGGACTATCTTTGCTTCATTTTCTCACCCCCCCAAAAAAATCTCTTTTTGCTATTAAGAAGTGTTTTCCAATATAAGATTAGATAACTGTTGGAATGAAATACAGATCATAAAGTGTTTATAGAACAGGGAACACAAAAGTCTATATTTAGCCACTCTTGGTCTTCCCCCAAAGCAGAGAAATGGGCTACCTATCTTGTAGGAGGTCACTTCCCTACCAACATTTCAGTGATCATTTTCAATATATCATGTTTAACCCTTTTGTACCTGAGGGCACATCTTTCTACATCATTAAGCAGTAATGAAGAAAAGAGACAGTAATGTATGAATGGTATCACAAAATTGCCCTATCATCTAAAACTGAAGCAAATATGCTTTTGGACATATGCTGCTTCTCCTATATTTATGAGGACATCAGGTTTTATTATTATTATTTTGCATGTACCTATTTTAAAAGAGTAAAGACTGTGTAGAAACTGTAAAGCATCAGGAGAGGCATAGAAAAGAATGTGAGTGCTTCACATTACTCCATGTCTACACATACCCTTTCCATTGACCATTGACTTTGGATCTGAGTCAGCTATGGTCTGGAAGCCATTTAGCTGTGTTCCCATCCAACTTGAACTAACATGCCCTTCTGTTGGTGTCATCCTAACACAACGTGCTTTCCAGAACAGAGCTAGTTTGTATTGCTTGGCCACAATGCTGTGCCAAAGGAATTGGTTTTTTTGCACCTAATAAACAGAAATGTGCTCTAAATCACAGTCACTGAATTTTAATACCTCACAGGTTTTGTAATACCTTGAGCCAATTTGAGCCTGATACACAAAATGCTGATCATCCAACACCCAAGGAGTGTCGGAAAATGAAAAAGTAAAGTCTGGTCTGAAGCTCTCCATCCCATCAGATTCCCTATATGAGTAAAGCAAACAGTACATATCTTAATGACATTAGGTTAATTAGTGTTTACAAAATATGCAGAAATAATCAAATGGCTAGCATTGTGTGTGAATTGTATTATCATAATGAAGTGTAATTAAAAGTTTATTTCTATGTAAACATATTGGATATTTCAGTTTCTCAGAAACAAAGAAAAGAGAGTTTGTTTTCATTTGTATCTGCTGTTTTACTCTTCTGAGGTTTTTTTAATTCTGAATAGGATACAGAATAATATTTTTGCTATCTCCCAGCTGATTGTGGTAGAAAGGAATTTTTTTCCATTAATTGCATATACATGCAGTGTATAAGCAATTCTGTCAACACTTTTAATTAAAAACACTGTACGCAAATAAGGAAAAAAATAATTTCTCTAAAAAACAGAAGTCTTTTCTTTCATGGGCAGAATCAGACACAGGCTCTCTCTTTGAAAAACTTTCATTTATTTGGAACAATGTCATTTGACTTCAACCACAGAAATGTTCCTGAAACAAAAGGGAAAACAAAAACAGACATCCTACTCCTGTTGCATAAAAAGATAGCTAAAACTGGAAAGATAAACTCTCATAGCCCTAAGTGGAGGCATCTCCAGCAGGTTCTCTCTGCCGCCCTGGGATGAGATGGTAACCACAAGCAGGGAGATGCTGATGCCTATACAACCTGATACTGGTGTGATTAGAGGATGCCCAGCATCTTGCAGGATTAGCTGTAATGTATTGTCTGGTGCTTTTTGCTCATCAAACAGCAGCTGCTAAGAGATGCAGCCTTCAAGAGCACACAGCTGATCCCACCTGTTGCATTTCACATCTCTATGTAGTTAATGGCCTAGATGTGCTGTATCTTAATGAAATTTTATTATTTGTCTGCCAAACTCCAAGCAGAATTCTTTGCATCTGTTTTTGTTGAATTTTCAATGAATGTTTACATGGGATTTTACTTTTAAAACACACAGCACCAAAAATGTAGTTGTGTGTAAAGCAGAAACAATTTTCTCTCACCACAGTTCATTCTTGAAGAGTGTGTTGCAATTATTTGGGGATGCTTTGCAGAATTCTCTGTAATGTCTTTCTCCATAGTTTATCTTCCTTTATGTTTACTATAGCTGTTCACAGGTTTAAAGGTTTGTTTAATATGCAAACCATTTTAACATACAATAATAAATTAATTCATACAATTATACGTAATGTTTTAAAAGAATCCTAAAATTAAATGTGACCACTGCTAAAAGATGTAATGCAGAAGCATAAAATATGTATGAAATTATGTAAATACACTGGAAAACATCTTCCAGCTAAACTTGTCTACCAGTTTTCTGAAGGCTTGCCAAACTTGAAATAAAAGCCACATTGAGCAGAATGTTTAGACATCTGGATACCTTTCCTTTAAATTCCAGGAAAATATTCGGTATCTAGTTTGAACTACAGCTACCTAAGTCGCTATTTCCACTACAGTCAAAATAGTTATTCTTTGTAATTTCCTGTTTGTCATATTACTTCTTTTCAGCCAGCTGATCAAAGATACTCTCAATATTTTTGTAACTGTTTTTCCTGTCTAATTTTCTAGTTAGTATTTTAACAGGCTCAAGATTGCAAGCCAACCATTTTTTTCTTTGACCTATTCAGGCTTTCTGTCTTCAGACTTTGGACTTCACTCCACTGCTAGTGCTGTGCAATTTATTAAAATAATTGAACACTGCAAAAAATATTAACAAAGTTCAGCAGTTCACCAAATTTAATGTTGAAAATTATTTCTGCAGTCATGTTCATGTCACAGGAAATTCCTTGAATACTGCATCTCTCTCAGGCAATTTTAACCAGCAATAAAGCTATGAGGCAGGTCTTGTACTACTCTGATACTTCTGTTTTAAAGGTGGCTAAACAGGCTGGTGAAAAAAAAAAAGTTTAATTCAGATTAATCTCACAACAAATACTTGATCTTATTGCAACTTCATTAAAAATCTTCCAGACTGAGCTTAGGTTTTGTTAACCTTTACTTAATTTACATCAATAAAGCACAAACAAGTATGCTAGTTCAGCACTCCTACTACACAGTGTCACAGAGTTTTCTTAGGTTCTACACTTCCTACAAATCAGAAAGCACACTTGATGAAAACAGGGAGATATAATAGCAAGAATATGAAGATTACTGGTTTTTACCCCTCATACACTGCTTTCCTACACATCAAAACATCAGCCAGAAATGAAATATAAATTCTTCACTAAATTATACACAGTTTCAAGATAATACAGAAACTAGCTACGTTAACTGCCAGTGCCTCATGCAAAACTTTTCCTAGTAGAGCAGGTTCAGTTTCTCATTTGGAAGCATTGCCTTTTAAGGGAGAAGCAAATCCATCACAAAATATGTGAAATCAAGTGAAAATTTCATTCTAGGTGGAAACTTCCCAAATGAGTAGAGTATTATTTATTGACATATTTGTTAATTTGAATTCACCTTTTACACGCCACTCTGTGAGCTGGAAACGCTGCATTACATTTGAAAGTAATATATCAAATTTAATTTTTGCTTAAAAATCACATAGAAAAAAGGGTTACCTTTCCCTTGAACTTGAAGATCTATATCCAAAATTAAATTTGTAAAGGTCTTCACTCTATTGGGCCTGCTTTTCTTGCATAAAAACATATTTGAACTCTGCACGCTAGTGGTGTACCTGTGAGTTATGTAGCTCAGATCCATTCTAGTGAATACACACTCGTGCAGCCTTGGAAGTTCAAAATGATGAGTGATCACCACCCATGGAAAAATCATTCTGACATAAGACAGATTTCTTTGGATATATCTTTGCTGTGTGAACAGGGCCTCATTAGAGGTCAGCAAGGGTCTCTATTTCACTGCACAGAACATGCTAAAGGATTGTGAAACTGTCCATGGAGTCTTTATATCTGCCTAATCCTGGAGTGTCCTAGACCTCTGAGAATGACTCACTTGGGTGAGGCAGCTCTGTGATGTGGACACACACTTGTTCTAATTGTGTTGACTCACTCCTACCCAGTTTGAATATGGCAAAAATGGCTCAGCATGGATATAACCCTTGCTAGAAAAACCCTATCATGCACAGTATACAGTGCAGGACTACAGCGTGATTTTTCATTTCAAAAGTTACTTTACACTAAAAACAGAAGAGAGCAAAACACACAGGGAATTTTGGACCATAATGATCTCCCTGATGAGATCTGATGGTCTTGATTCACTTACAAACAGGAGGAGCTGATGCCTCTTTTATTGCATACAGCCTATTTGTAAATGTGATTGACAAGCTTAGAAAAAACTACAGCAGTTAGCAACTAAGCACAAATTCTCTTTTTAGTTAGAAACTGTCTATTTAGAAACACATCAGATGATAGAAAAAGTGAATTACTTATGGGTGATAGAGTTGTCTGACCTACCAATTAACAAAGAAAATCAGGTCAGATGTACAGCATGTAAATTAATTACCTGAATATGACTAGCTGACATTTGACAAAATACCATGTCACATTGATAGGGAATCCAATCCTGTCAAAAGACTGTAGATGTTAAAAAAAAAAAAAAAGAAGCAAAGAAATAAATAGTAAATGTAAAGACAATCAGAGACAAGCAGAGAAGGAGGGAGAAATTTGTTAAGAACCCTACTGTTTATGTTCTTTTATGGTTTTCCTTGAGCATAAATAAAACAGAATGTATTGTATAGTTGTTGTGGCTGAGTAGTGTCAAAAATACATATCACGTGGAAAAAAAAATGCAAGATTTAATGCAACTACAACCAGGTAGAGTTCAAGTCAGAGTTCTTCTAGTAGCATTATCTGAGTCATGTTACATCTAAATGTACCTTTTTTTGTCCTCCTTTTCTGATGTCATATATTGCATGAAGGGCATGGACATCATAGGTTTTACCAAAGGAATAAATTAAAATTTGAAATCTTGATCTGTGTCATTATTATGGAGTTGACTTTGTTGTGGTCTCTATTTGTCAGGTTGGTCAGGGAAGAATCCTTATTTTGTTGTCAGGAATTACAGTGAGCGCTGAAGTGCTTGATGCACACTCATGGAAATCTTTAAAACACTTCTGAGGCTGGGGGGTTGTTGGTAGTTTTTTTCCTCATAGAAACAGATGAAAATGTATTAATTTCAATGAGCAAGTGACATATGAGTCAAAACGACCTGCTTGAGGTCACAGTAACAAGCTCAAGCAATGTTATTTAAAACAAATTCAAACCACATCACCAACACTAAAGCCTGAGGTATCTACTTGGGTCAAAATAGGGCCACAATGCTTTGCTCCTGTGGTCATTTATCTATTGATTATGGCAGCTGGTTCTTTTCCTTCTGTTTTCTTCAAAGCCTGGAGGTATGTGCCTTCTCCCTTTCCAAATGCTGCTCAGCTTGAAAAGCAGCACAGTTGATCCCTAAGAATTTCCTCCACAACATTTTGCATATTTGCTTAAGAGGGAAGACCAGAAGATAAAGAGAGCAAAAGAATTTTAAATCCTGGAAAAGCCAAGCTGTTCTTCAGAAGATGCTTCATGCTGGCCCCAGGGCACCCTGAACAGCAGCCGTGGCACATGGCAAGGTGGCAGCAAGTACCAGGATATGTTTCTGACAGCCAGTGTTGGCTGATCTGATACAACAGAGTGATCCAGCAGAAACAGCTATTGCCCATGATTATGTGTCTGCTTCTGTCAGGAGAAGAGGTGTCAACTGGGTCTCTTTTTTTTAGGTTTGGGATTTTTTTTTCATCCTTTTCCATTATGTTTCAGAGATTTGTTCCAGACTAGTAGCCTATGGGCTGGGGAGATGAGAATTCAGTCAGATACAGAGCACACAAAAAAGTGTGACAAATTGCAATGACAAGGTTGTGTTAGTAGCTTATGATCTAGTGAAATGAAATCCTGAACCAGGGAACACAGGCAGTGGTGTGCTATGGGCTATAGGCATCCAAGTTCAGAGAGGGGGGAAGGATTGTGCAGCAGGGGTAGGAGCACTGAGCCAGTAAAATCACCACTGACATTACTGCCAGCCTGTAACACGCTGCTCATCAACAAATTAAGTCATTTTTCTTGCACTCAATATCAAGGAGTAGAGTGATGCAGTTGGTATTTAAACATCATGAAATATGTTATTAGACACGCACAGCTGGAAGTAAAGAAATACAATGTTTTGGTCAGAAGCTTTCAAGCCTGCTGGCTGAAACATTTAACATTTTACTTCCATCTGTGTATGTCTTACAGAACTGGCTTGAACTTAATACTTCACACTGGTACATGCAAGAACTTTGGGGGAAGCACTCACTTTAAAAAAATATTCTGTCCATGCTACCCCTCCATTTTGTTTTTCTGTATGAAAAGTCATGAAGGGAATTTTTCATAATCTTTGCAAAAAGGTTGAGCTAGATTCATAATTTCCTCTTAGCTAGTAACTGTTCTGGTACTAACCATTATTGTGTCTGAGCACCTTAGGGGCTGAGCATCTCCTTAGATTTTATCCTTTCAACCAGTCAGACGGAGAGCCATTGACCCCATTTTTCAGATGGGGAACTGAGATATGCAGTTGACTAAAAAGCTTGGCAAAGTTCCTTTGGTCTGTGACTGGCCTATGAATAGGATCCATGCTTCTTTCAGTGCTCTCTCACCTAAGCTAATCCTCCTAAATTTCCAGGACCTGAGGGAGAAGCAGTTGCGAAGGCCAAACAATCTGCATCACTAAGCATATCCTGCCCAGAAAATGCCTTACAGGGGTAGTACAGAGCGCTGATACTTATTGATAATTATATTTTTTTTGGCCCAAGAATTTTTCTATGCTGTGCTCTGTATTAACATGAACAAAGGCAAAATCCCTACTTTAACATGCACTTCTTTGCCATTTGTTGATATCCAGTCTATCCACTTCCCAACTTTTACAGACTCCTCAAAATAGAAATCTTGATAATTCTTTTAATGACCCAATCCCCCAAATAATGATGGATTTATCGAATTCAAATAACTTTACTATGAAAAAAAATCTTTTTCCACTATGCTCTCAAGAAATATCTCAAGCCTAACTTCCCGAACTTTGTCTTTTCACATTTGCTGTTTTAATGACTAAATGATCATATTTAACCAAGCAAAATTTCCAATATTTAATGTCACCTCACAGATATTGATTCTTCTTTTCAAGAATAAATATAGAATAAGGCATAAATATAGAATGATGCATCAGTATTCATATTTTGATAAACATACATGTATGTCCAAATAGAAAAGTAAAAACAAGGTAGTAACATCTTATAAAACTTAGGTACTCTTACAAAGCTTCCTCATTCTGCTTTCTGAATTTATTTCCACATCTGACATTAGAGTATCCCTTAAAATTTTACATGAATAGTTATTTTTTTATGTTTCCCCTTAGAATTTAAAGTCTATCTATACATATGGCAAAATGGAAGTTCTTAGGGGAAATTTTAGCATCTGAATAAAATGCACCTTTGTTGTTTGAATTGTTTGGCAAAAGAACGTAGAATGTATTTTCTTGGCAATCAGGAGGGTATCGAGTTTCTGACTTGAAGAAGCAGATGCAGAAAGAACTCTTATCAAAAAGGATATGAGGACCTAACAAGATTAGCTAAATAATTACAGTCCTGGGGAGAAAATGCCAGGTAATAGAATACTACAGTCCTGAGCAGCATATGCCAGGTGATAGTGTACCTTTCAGTTTGGGAGAGAAATATTCTAACCAAACAGGAATCAATAATTGGAAACTGAAGCCACCCACCTCCAAATTGGAATTAATGCACAGATTTTAAACAGTAAGAATAACTAACATTCTCCATCTGTTCATCTTGAGTATTTTGAAACAAGCTGTACTCAGGGAGAAATTATCATACTTTCTATGAGGGCAGCTGGGTAGAAATCTGAGACTAGATAAGCTAAAGATTTTTTGCAGGTTGCAAAATCCTCATTAAGGAGATGCTGTGTCTTAAGAAACAGTAATATTAACACAAGAAATTAAAGAGCAGCGCAGGGTTTCCAGGACACAAATATGTCTTTTTGTGTGGCTAATGCTAAAGGTTCCCTCATCAGTAGTCATGATACTAAAAACAGAAACTGGGAGGATTACATCTGTCTATCATACACTCATGAAACAAAACCAAATATTTGAGCCTGAAATTAATCCTAACACAGAGAAAGTGAAAATGCAGAGAGATTGTTAACAGGAATCATTTTGGGTAGCTAAAGAATCAGCACATATATTGCGTTTCATAATTTCCAGTTTTAAACTGCTGAGTACTCATTTAGAAAAAGATAAAATCCTCTATCCTTACACTCTAAGGATGAGTTCTCTGTCCATATGGAAAAGGACTGTGCCCTAATAAATATGTCGAAATTGTCTAATCAAAATTCCAGTCAAAAGTTTTCCTAAAATCAGCTCGGGTTCTGGGGTTAGATAAAAGCAGAACAAAGAAGTAAATGAAAGTTTGACAATTTTCAGGCATGAGATAGAAATCTGAACTAAGTTACAATAAACTTTCTCCAAGAGTGATAAGGGTGCAGAATGCCAGCTGATTTATTCTGTTTTGATGTAGACCTAATTTAACCATGTCTGTGGGAAGAGAAAGGGGATCAGAAACTTGAACACAGTAGTTCTGACATTCATAATAGATGTGTATAAACATGCTCCTGTAAATGAGGTTATAACCACACATTTCTGGCAGATTCTTTATATAAATTTGAAAAGAAACTTTCATACCAACTGCATTGTACATATTTTAAAGAGTCCTTCATACTGCCTGATTTACAAGTTGAATTTGGATATTTTGTTCAAGATAATTCCTTCCTGGAGGAAGAACTTAAGAACATTTTAATCTTATTTTAATTTAAAAGCATGTCAATTATTAAACCCCAAAAGTGGTTTAATAATTAGTTTGTTAAGTATTATTTGTTTAATAATTATTTAGTTTACCTTTGACTTTAATATGTTTTTCTGAGGCTTCTGATGATTAAGGACTGTGAACACCAACTGCACTGAGAAAGACATGAGGGAGCAGTCTGTCTTACAAAGAAGAATGGGAAAGTAGTCAACTGACCAGGGTCAGGGAGGGTCAGATAGCAGAATTGTGCACATGTCAGGCCTGCTGATGGGTATAGGGAAAACCTGGGGTATCATAGCCAATAGAGATGCTAAATTGAAAGTAGTATCAGATGAGGAGAGAGAAGAGGTTAAAAGAGAAGATACTACATAAAGTTGCTTTGTTTGAATTCATACTGACATCAGGAGCTTAATTAATTTCGATGGGGAATATTGTGATATTATTTACTTGAGCTTCTGTTCTGTGAACCCTTTATGTCTGCATTTTAGATATATTAGTTGAAGAAGTTAGACATCTTACATAAAAAGCATGTAGTTCTTTTGAGTTTTGTCTATAAAAGAGGCTTCTTCTTTGGCACAGAGGATGTAAGCAAAATGTTCCCTGGTTTAGGTTTTATAAGAGATCTGGGGAGCATTTTCTCTAGAAAACAACCTTGGAATAAATGCTAAAGATTTTTATATTTTTCCCCCAAAATACCAAGAAATCACTATTAAAGGCTAAAAAAACAGGTTTTTACAGTGTAATATATTAAGTCATTGACCACATCCTCTTTCTCAGGAAAAAATTACTGTTTTGCTATAAGTCTGGATCCAAACCTTAGCATCTATTTTCCCCTCTTAATTTTCTACTCTCGCTATTTTGTCATTTTTATTGTCACTGTGTATGAGAGAGCCTGATCCAAAGATAGGTCCATTTTTTCACATCTGCAGAATCCAGGCACCTTCTATTTGGTGTGAACTAACAGATTTGTCTACAATAAGAAATTTGTGGTTTCCGGATATTAATAAATGTCTGCATACAGTCTAATGTGCTTCAGTTTTTATCACAACTAAACAGATAGAAGAGTTAACTGTAAAGCAAATTTCACTACTGTCACAGTCTAGATTTCCTTATGTGCAATGCAGATTATAATCCAATTTATTATAAATATAATTTACTATTTAATGTACATGGCCTATGTATTTCAGTTAATGTTTACCTTTACCCTGCTCTAGTTAACAAGTAAAACACTGAATAAAATTGGCTAACTGTATACTTTTCCTATAAATTACACTAGAGGACTCTTTTTCACTGACCTACACAGTAGAATTAGCACTCTAATGAAAACATGAAATGGATTCTATAAATGGACTTCTAATGTATATTAAAAAAGAATGTCTATTGCCTGAAAAGCTTGAGCATACAGGGAAAATATCTTTCAAGAATGTGATAAAGTCTTTAGAATTAGCTCATAGGCAAAGATGGAGCTACATTTCTTACAATTCTTCCCATGAAATCCTCTCAAAATGCAATAGCAAAGCTTTAAGACTTTAGTTGCATTTCCAGACCTTTCTATTTCTTAACCCAGTCTTTAAGTCTCCATATTTTGCACATGTGACATGAGAAGGGAAGAAGTTATGGGACAGGGGCTGTATGGTGGGAGGCAGTCTTGGGAACAAAGGCAAGGCTACAGTTTCAGCAAGAGCTCAAATTCAAAGAGCCCTAAGCGCTGCAGCACTAGCAGAGCTGTGGTTGTCAGATGCAACCAGCTGGTGAGCCCATCAGCTGTGCCTGGCCCTGGGCCATGGCGTGGCCCTGGGAATGTCTCAGTTGTCAGATGTCTACAGCATGAGATCTGACAGGTCTTCTCCTCCTGTGAGATGATACGGTTTCATACTTCAGAGATCAATCTTGCATCCACTACTATCTGCATTTCTTTATTCATCTGTTCATTTATGTATTTGCTGACTCTGAATTCAGTGGAATCAGAGTTGGACATTAATTTCTTATCTGAAGAATTCAAATGAGAACTCTTAAGTGTACCTCCTTTTCCACTGTTCAAATAAAATGTTACGTATCAAGAAACTGGGAATAAATACATAATCAGACAGAACTGCACATGGTAGGACCCCAGAAGGATGGCAGGCTGTCTAGAGTCTCTTTCTTCCCTCTTTACTGTCTAAGGCTGCCAAACTCAATAGCCAGTAAAAACAAGACATTAAAATGTTATTACTGATTTAGAAGTACTATCAAACCCATACAGTGCACTCTTTGCACAAGTTCATTTTCCACAGACAGGAAAATCAAAGAATCCAATAATAATGAAAAAATCATCTGGGAGAAGGGGAGGAAAGGGAGGCACAAAAGAAAAGAAGGTCCTCTGCTAGGAAGCAGAGAGAAGTTGGATTCGGTTGTAAGTAGCCACAGTCCCTTGGTACAAACAAGTAGAACAGGGTAATTCCTTCCCCTCCCTGTGGACAGTCAGGCATGCAGAGACACAAAGGAACATGAAATATCTTCCTTACTAGAATTTTTAAAAGGTGAAATAGATAAAATTCCCCTGTGTCCTTTGTTGTCCCTGCACTCTTCTCGGTCAAAGTACCATCAAAGAAAGTAACTTGGTCCGTGGAAGAATCAAAGTCCACTTCTCTTTTTACAAACTGTGTGAATAGATAAATTGAGGCAGGGATGACTAAGACTGTAATTTGCTCTTTAGTCATTAGCTACCTGAGAGTCTGGACTGCAATAATTTCCTTTTATATTTGGGACTCAGTATCATATGCACAATACCTATGCACCATCTTTTTTGGAGGAGACAGAAAGCTTGTTAGATTTGGTGTATCTTGCACATTAAGGGAAGGCAGAGCTGTTGTGGAAAGGACTGGAGCTTTGCTGTCTCTCGAATGGCTCATCTACACCATTGCTTCAAGGACACAGTCTGTACATAATTTTGCCCATTCTATTTGGCATAATATTAAACTTCTGAGTGTCCTGCTTGTGCTTGTTGAAGCCTGTGCTGGTCTTTCTTCACAAAACACCAGCTGCAGCTCAGAACACTGACGCTTGCCTTCATGGTCAGAGGGGCAATTGATAAGCTCCTGAGAACATCCAGACATATCCGACAAATGGCAGTGCAGGCAGAGTGTGCAGGGAGAGTGCTGTGAGAGCAACTGGAATGTATCAAGCTTCACCCAGGGAGAAAGTATCTTCTCTCTCAATCAACGAGTTGAGAGCTTAAGGGTAAGAATTAAGGGACAGGCTCACACTGACACTGTTGTGAGTGTTTACTAGAGGCCACTTGATCAGGAGGAAGAAGCTGATGAAGCTTTCTCTGGACAGCTGGAAATATCCTCATGGTCACAGGCCCTGGTTCTCCTGGAAGACTTCAACCACCTTAGTATTTGTTAGAGAGACAGCACAGCTTAGCACACACAGTCCAGGAAGTTCCTGCAGACATTTTGATGTAAGTGGTGGAGGAACCAACACGGAGAGATATGTTGCTGGACATCATATTAATAAACCAGGAGGGGCTGGTTACAGACATGAGGGTTGGGGACAGCCTTGGCTATAGTGACCATGAGATGGTGGAACTCTGGATCCTGCATGGACAAAGCAAAGCAGTAAACAGAATTAGAACCCTAAACTTCAGGAGAGCTGAAGATTCCCCAAAGATCTACTTAGGGGAATCCCATGGCTTAGAGCTCCAGAAAAGAAGGGGACCCAAGGTGGCTGGCCAATATTCAAGAATAATTTCCTTCCCATGATCAAGAAATCAGGCAAAGGGGTCAGGACACCTGCATGGATGAGCAGGGAGCTTTGAGTAAATCTCAAATGGAGGAAAGAAATTTATAGGATGTGGAAAAAGGGACAAGCCACATAGAAGGACAATGGGAACATCATCAGAGTATACAGGAAGATGAATGGGAAGGCCAAGGCTCACTTGGAATTGAGTCTGTCAAGGGATATCAAGGACAACAAGAAGGGCTTCTACAAGTGCATCAGCAGCAAAATTAAGATTAGGGAAAATGTAGGACTGATGCTGAATCAGATGGGTGTCCTGGTGACAGAAGACAAAGAGAAATTGAAATTACCAAATGCCATCTTTGCCTCAGTCTGTACTGCTGAGGATGACTTTCAGGAGTCCGAGACCCCTTAGGCAAGAGAAGAAGGCTGAAGAAAGGAAAACTTCTCTTTCGTCATAGAGGATTTGGTTAGAGGTCAGCTAGACAGACCTAAAACCCATAAATCCATGAGCCCTGATGGGATATATCTCAGAGGTGCTGAGGGAGTTGGCAGATACTATTGCTAAGCCACACTCTGTCATCTTTGAAAAATCATGAAGAATGGGAGAGATGCCTGTTGACTGGCGGAAGGACAGTGTTACTCCCATCTTCAAAAAGGTCAACAACAAGACCCCAGGAAACTATTAGCCAGTCAGCCTCCCATCCATGCCTGGGAAGGTGATGGAATAGGTCATTCTGGAGGTCATCACCAAGCATGTAGAAAAAAGGAAAGTCACCAGGAGTAGTCAGCATTGGTTCACCAAGGGGAAATTATGCTTGACCAATCTGATGGCCTTCTACGATGGCAGGATAGAGAAGGGGGGAGCAGTGGATGTTGTCTCCTTCAACTTCAGCAAAGGTTTGACACTGTCTCCCATAACATCCTTCTAGGTAAGCTCAGGAAATGTGGGTCAGATGAATGGGCAGTGAGGTGGATCAAGAGCTGGCTGAATGGCAGAGCTCAGAGCATCATGATCAGCAAAGCAGAATCCACTTGGGGGTCTGTAGTCAGTGGTGCTCCTCAGGGATCAATACCGGGTCCAGCCTTATCCAACCTGTTTATCAATGACCTGGATGAAGGTATAGAAGGTACCCTCAGCAGTTTTGCTGATGATATTAAACTGGGGGAGTGCCTGATACACCTGAAGGCTGTGCTGACATTCAGCAGGACCTTGACACACTGGAGAATTGGGCAGAAGGAAACTTAACGAGGTTCAGGAAGGGCAGGTGTTTGGTACTGCACCAGGAGAGGAATGACCCCAAGTACCAGCCCAGGCTGGGGGCTGACCTACCAGAGAGCAGCTCTGTGGAGAAGGCCTGAGAGTCTTGGATGACAAGTTGACCATGGGCTGGCAGTGTCTTCTTGTGGCCAGGAGGGCCAGTGGTATCCTGGGGTGCCTCAGGAAGAGTGTGGCCAGCAGGCCAAGGCAGGTGACCTGCCCAGCCCTAGCGAGGCCACATCTGGAGAGCTGTGGCCACTTCTGGGCTCCTCAGTACAAGGAAGACAAGGAGCTACTGGAGAGGGTCTGGCAGAGGCCACAGGGGTGATGAGGGGTCTGGAGCTTCTCTTATGAAGAGAGACCCTGGGAGCCAGGCCTGTTTAGTCTGGCAAAAACTGAGAGGAATCTCATCAATACATATAAATACCTCAAAAGTGGGTGTCAAGAGGATGGTGCTGGACTGTTTTCAGTGGTGATCAGTGACAGGAAGAAGAGTAATGGCTGAAAATTAAAACACAAGAAGTTCCACCTCAACATGAGGATGAATTTCTTTACACTTAGGGAGGCAGAGAACAGGGAACAGGCTGCCTGGGGAAGTCATGCAGTCACCCTCTCTGGAGACATTCAAAACCCACCTGGATGTCCATATGACCCTGCCTTGGCAGGGGAGTAGGACTAGGTCTCCAGAAGTCCCTTCCAACCCTAACAATTCTGTGATTTTGTTATGTTCTAGGCACGTGTGAGAGGATCTCAAGCTTGATTACCTAATGGAATTAAGAAAAAAATTGGCTCCCTCAAATTCAAAATTCTCATACTGCATTCAGAAACTTTCCAAGCTCTGATAAGAATGAAAATGTGATAGTGAACATTTGTATCCATATCAAGCTGTTCATTCCAAAAGACCCATTTTTCTGTGTAGAGAAAAGAATTAATAAAATGAAATGAAATACAGCTACTTCTGCAACAGAGTGCAACAAATGTGCAACTCTACACAATAGTTTAGGATAGGCAGTAAAGAAGGATATTATGCCCAGCTGAAAAAGTGCTCCCTGATTCATGAATATAGTTAAGTTGTTTTCCCTTTATGTGGCCTTGGTTTCCCTATCCAAGCAGCTGGTATATGATAGTGAAATTCTGCCTTCACTTTTAATCACAAAGGCACTTTAGTTTCAATCAGAAATGCACTTTATTTTTCAACCAAAAATAAGAAAGCATTGACATTTTCAAAATGCACTGTTTGTAATACAAAAAGGTTGTTTAATCATATACTTTGATGTTAGAGCTCTTTCATTTTTTAAGTGTTTCTAAGAAACTGCTTTAATTTTAGTTTAGGGTGCAAGAACATATAAATCTGCAGCCATAGTGGTGTGCTCAGGGTGAGGTCTGATACAGGAAGCACCTGCTTTTAGCAGAAGTTCAAGCTGGAGATGAAAAAGTAAAGATCACCCTGGCTTTTCACAGCTTTTATCCAATCATAGACCAGGCTTTTCTTAGCCCATGTTAATAATTATTATTTAAGCATGACAACCTCAGATAATTTTGCTTCCTTGCAGTAAATCTTCCTTGGATCTTGTGATACAGCTGCTCCTGTATCTGGGTCGTTATTCATTGTTATACAGCATAATGCCACTGAAGGATTAAGATGATATTAGCAAATGCATTATGAAGCCAGAAGTAATCAAGCTTAATGTAGAGTGAGATTTGGAAGTAGAAAATATTCAGACTAAGATGTTAGCAGTGTGTTATGGAAATGGTTTAATCTCTGGTTATAAGTAGCTAATATATGCTGAATTTTAACATCAGTGTGCAACTTCGATTAGAATCTTCTAAATACATAATCCCCATAGCAATCCTACTAAAAAATGGGAGTTTAATTGTCGCCTTACAGTCTAGTACCTTTCACCTTCACATAATGCTACCATGATGGCTTTTCAAAACAGCAAGAAGGAGAAGAAGAAAGAGAGAAGAAAACCAACCAGAAGAATTTGTCGGCAAGACACTTTAACATCCGTTTCAAAAGTCATAGATTACGATTTAAAATGGAAGTCCCCTTTTGAACAAAGAAGGAAAGGTTATGAGAAAATACGGTTTGAAATTATTGATGTGTAAAGCCATACGTGATTGCATCTGTCCTATAGCTCCCCCAAATGCACCAAATGGATATTGCTGAAACCTCATGGAAATAAGAGCAAGAGATTTGACTACAGTGATTGTCATTACTGCTCAGAATGCTGGTTGATGTGTCTCAAATGGAATATCTGCTTTTCTCAAGCAAGCCAACTTTAGACTGTATGTCAGATGCACAGTATGTGTTGTGCCCAGATAACCCTGGAAACATGTAACAGTCATGCAAATTATAATTCTAGAAAAAGAAATAAATTAAATTGACCATTGATAGTTCTTTTTCTTCCTTTATCCTTCTCTCTTCTATGAGCATCCAAGTGTAATGATTGTGAACTCAAAGAATTTCTGTTTCAATGCACTTTAGCTTTGCAGGCAATGAAGTTAGTGGGTTCAGCTTTAGTTCTTTATGGAGTTTTGTATTGTTTTGATTTTTTTTTCCTCCCAGGAAAGGCCACTTAAAAATGGTGCAGTGATTATCTCTTTGGTAGCATCAAAGTTTCTGTCTTTGCAGATATATACTCAATGTTACACCAGAGCAGGAAGCAACTGACCAAAAACACTGAAGCAATAAACAAAAGCTTTATCTTGCCTAGAATAGCACTGAGGCACATGAGACACTACATTTATTATTACAAACATTCTCATACTGTGATCAAATATTGTTAATCACAGCAGATCCACTTCTGCAATTTACATGTTAGTCTTGTCAGGAAAAAAAAAAAGCTCAGTATAACTTCCCACCCCCACTTCAAAGCCTTTTTGGCATCAAACGAATCAGGCCTTTTATTAAATTACCTTCTCTGGGATTCTCAAAGAAATATCTTGTGCTTCCTTCATACAGTTTTTCAGAGTCAGAGTGCTGATGGCACTCAGAAACCACTTGCTATCTTTAGAGATTATTTCTTCTTTCTTGATTCTGTATGTCAGAATTGATTCTCAAATATATTTATCTACATTTTGTTAATTGTAATTTAAAATCGTATTCTAAAGGGTATACATTTAGACTATAGTAATTTTGAAGGCGAGCAGTTATTTCATTGGGTTGTCACTCCTTCCAGAAATCAAACCCTCCCTGTCATATATAAATAGATTGCTTGATATACATGCAATATCCTGTCGGTGTCATGCACTCTTTTCTTTAATCTGACTGACATAGCACATAATAAAATGCTCACTTCAATATATGTCTGTTGCATTTTGCCTAATTCTGGGCTTAGTTTAATATTAGTCATGAATATTTCCTACAACTGGATATGAATTTGAATATATAAAAGGCACATTTTATGTTCATGCTGCTGCACTTGCTTCTTCCATATATTTTATTGCTTTCCTTCCTTGTGATGAATTAAGCCATCTGAAGAAAAGAAGAACTGGAAGCAACAGGGACATTGAGCCTGTTATCTTTATCCACAAGCCAGGTGTAGCATGTGAGAGGGAGAATTGCATTCTTTGCACTTTATTTTCCATAAGTAACTCACAGCAGTGAGCTGGAGGGAGCCACATTCTCCAGTGGCCATGGCAGGAGGAAATACAAAATTCCAGCATATTAAATCTCAGACTTTTTTCATATAAAAGTACTTGATCACACTATATCAGCAATTTTATTCCATATAATTTATATGGATTGTTTTCCATGAGAGGCAGAAATTGGATTGACATTTTGTTTCACTTCTGTTCTGCTGCACATCTAAAGAAATATCTTCTTTGGGTAAAAAGCTGTTTTTGATCAGTGGCTCTGGATGCTTAGGTGTTTGTCTGGGTTTCTTTATAAGTAGAAAATACTATAATGAACAGAAAAATGTTGTGACTTTTTCAATATTCCTGCCAGGACATACATCCAGATTTCCTTTAAGGAAGATTCAGTTGTGGATAACTAGCGAGCAAATCTTAATTATTATATGTTATATAAAACCTGCATTGAACAATAATTATTTTTATTGTAATTGAAGAGTCAACAGGGATCCTGAAGATGTCTTTTTTTTTTGTTTGTTTGTGGGCAAGGATTCATTTAACAGAATATCTTCAGGAAACTATAATCATTGAATGTATTTTATTTCTGTTACTTGACTAGATACTTCTGTATCTACTTTTATAGCTGAGAAAGAAGAACTAGGCAGCATGTTAAGAGACAAATTTTTATAAATTTGTGATGTTTTCACCTGTTGGTTGTTGGTCACCTGAAACACATTGGTTTGGCTATTTGGTCACATGAAATGTATATGACCTCAGGTGGTTTTAGCTTCTTGCTTTTTAAAGACTAGGAGATGAATTTTTTGAAAAGAAACAGAAGCCAATGACTGTCATTTCTATGCTTCAGCAAGTCAAAAATGTTTCGAACACTACAGCATTTCTGGATTGCTATGCCACCTACCAAGACCTGCATGTAACTTTTTGCTATTAGAACGTCTATTTCACCATTTGGCAATGAATTTTTTGACTGAATTTTTTTCACAATGCTTGAACTGGAATACAGTTTCAGACTCTTTCAAGATGGCCTGTGTTACCCTGGTTTTATTTTTCATGCAGAAGTACAGTCTATTCTGTCTACATATTGTGTGACCTTGCCTCCCTATGGATAGAAATGATAGAAAAAATGAACCATTGTCTAAAACAGATTAGATGCCAAACCTAGTTAGATCTTGCCTAATCCTATAAAAGTGTGTCAGTTAGGGACTTACTTGACCTACAGAAAAAAAGATCTAAAAACACTATTCTAGCTGGTTACTGATTCAGCTTGATTATACTGCAGCCACGGCTTTATTACAGCAGACAAAGTATGGTCATGCAAATTTAGCCCACTTTCTATCACCCTATGGCATCCACCCAGCAAGTTAAAACATACTTTTATTCAACAGTGCAACCAACATGAAGCAGATTAATTGCCAGAACAACACAGTGAAATCCAAACAGAAATTACTCCCTAGTTAGATAAGGCTTTTCAAACAGTGGCCTACGTTGTTCTTGCTGAGAGATTCTGACATGCTTGAGGAGTTTTATGGCACTAATGATACTATTACAGTTGCTCTGCAAATCTTGAGGTACTTTTTTTTCCTATTGTCTTAATACCAAAGACTTTTTATATATAATTATTTTCAACATGTATCTGTCAAGATAATTAAATAAATTTTAGATCATTCTTTCTTCCTTTCTTTCTTTTAGAAGGCAAATGATCAAATGTGTGTGTGCACAGAAAAATATGGAAGAAACTTTGAAGGAAGGTTTCTCTCTCTAGCAGAGTAAACATATTGGATGTTACACACTGGATTCAGTGTTATTTTGGTGAATGTTCTAACAGCCAAATTAGCTAACCCAAAGGGAACAAAAAAGGTGTTTAGAACTAGTGACAGTACTTCAAAAAATGAGGCTGGGTCAAGCACTATATGAACACTAAAGCGAGTATGGAGTATAATAAAGCAACTTGTTTTTTGAATAGCTGGGCACAGTATAGGTAAGCCTATTGTTCCCCAAAGGCTGCTTGCAGTTACTGTTAACACACTTCTGTGCTTTTACCAGAGCCTTCAGTAGCTGTGACAGTGCTTGCAAATGTGATGCTCATGACAAGTCTGTCTGCTTCTAAAGCATGTGAAGAAAGCCGAACACTTTTAATAATACTAATGGAGAGATTATCTTTAGCTTCTGATTTTTTTTGCTTTTGAAAACAAAAGTGGGAGGTTTGTTTTAACACTCTGCCCTTTTCAGAAAGGTTGTAAGAAGCAATTGAGCCCCCTCTGCAAAAAGCTTCCCTTTTCAAGTTTTCCACTTAATTAAAATACCACATTTTAGCTCACTAGAAGGGAAGTCTTCACCACTACCTTTTAAAGAAAGAAAAAAATAAATCATAGTGGCAATCCTCTGTCAGTATAAGAGTGTTTCTGTTAGTTTCTATGCACAAAGGGATAATTATATACTTTTAAAGTCCCCATTAAAGAGCCAAAAACTGTTCTACAGCTTCATTATTAAAGATATCTGAATACTGCAGATAACATTAAAGGCTACAAAAGTAGCCAATTAGACTGTATTAATATGCAAATTTACACAGAAAAGAATGTGTAAAATATTTTGAGATTATTTAGGAGTGTAAAAGAAAGACTGGACTCACGGGCTACAAGATGCTATTTTGCACGTACAGATGCGCATATGTTGCCTCTGAAGCACTAACAACACTCATTTTTGCTGCTATATTAAAAAAAATGCAATAAAAATCTCCTGATTGCTTTTTTTAAAGGATTATAAGTTATCCTGAGAAGAAAGGAATTATTTAAAATTCCAAAATAATAAGGATTTCAAAGTGATTCAGTAGATGTGTCATGGATCACATTTTGCAGACATCTCCTAATGCTTTGGTATACCGCTACCCAGTAAAATGCATAACAGACCACGATTACCCACTCCCTCCTATATAATAACAGTCAATTTGCACTTGTTCTTTCCTGTATTTTGCATTTCTCTGCAATATTTTAACCTTTATGCATGTTCTGTTTAACCAATTATTTAAAATTTACAACAAATTATATTCAGTCTATCAGATATAAGCCCAAAATTTCCATTTTACTCATGTAACTATGTTGGAAAATAAAAGATAAGGATGTTGGACACTTTTTATAGATTTCCATCAAATATTGAAAACCAGTTGTGAATGTGTGCCTGTGTGTCTCTGTCTGTGTGTTTATGCTGCTTCTGTGCTCTTGCCATCGAGTTCAGTACGTTGTTCTTTAAAAGTGAGCCCCACTGGGCTCCGTGCTACACTATGCAACATACAATCCAGCACAACTTATCACGCTGTGACAGCTAATATTTAAAAAACACACGCGTATTTTGAGGTTTGATAACTGCTATCAATCTTGATAATGGGTATGGAATCCAAAATTCTGACAGGTACCTAGTGGAAGGAACATCCACTGTGAACAGCTAATGCTGAAGAAAATGAACAAGAGGCAGATAGTCTGTGTATCTAATTACAGATAAAACAAATAAATAATACAGAAAAAGCAATTATAAGTATCTACTGAGGTTTGCAGATTCAGAAGGGCTGTAAGCCTACCAAGGCCACCTAGCTGGCTTTAATTGGACATTTTGTTATTGAAGGGTTTGGGTCTTACCTTATGGATTTTTTTTTTACGGTTATATTTTCAGGACTCCCAGTAAAATTCCACACAGCACTTTAGTTTCAAAGAAACTGCCAACAAGGAATAGAGCAAAATGTGTAAATGCAGGGCTTTGATGCTTTGGAAAGGCACTCTTAAGAGAGAGTTAATCAAGTTAGAGTGACCTCCAAAAGCAAAATTGCAGCACAAAGCATAATGGGTAATGCTATGTAAATTGCCATGTATGCAATCGGGATGTTATTATAGCAAGACCAAAAGGTGCTAGCTAATGACCTCTACATTTGATCTCTGGTTTTCCTAGGGGCTGACAATGTCTCTGGCTGAGACAATAGCCGCAGTCCGCTGATGAGCATGGAGAAGGGCAGGACACCTGTCTACAGCTGCCCCTGCAGCCTCAGTGGACCAGATCTAGGTGCTGCTAACTGACAATGGGATCACTGCCATGAAGTCACCCCTTAAATCAACAGCACCATAAACCAAAAAGGCATTTAGTATTATTAATATTATTATTGCTATTTACAACTGGGTTACAATTATTCAAAAATTTATATTCTCCTCCTAGAAAGATTTATTTTTCAGAATGCATATGAAGATACATAGGATGCTTGGAGAAAAAAAAACCAAACCCTAACACTTATTTAGTTTTGCTGCTTTGATTTTAATTCCAAAAATTTTGGGATTAACCAATGACTAATTCAAACCATTTACATAATTTTACATTGAAACAACTATTCCAGAACTTTGATTTCTTCTGCATATAATGAATTGATTAAGGAAGTAAAAGTGAAAATATTTCTCATTTTATTTCTTCATTCTTTGTAAAATCCTCTGGATAAAATTTTCTAGATGATACAAAATGTTTCACATTATTTCCTTCCTATTTGTTTGTTTAACCTTTGTTAATAGAAAGATTTAGTCTGCTATGAATATTTGACTATATACATGTACATGTATATAAATTGCCAGAGATAATTAGCAGAAAACAATTCATGTCTTTAGACAAAGGTGAGTTAATAATTTTGATGGTCTTTCAATAATGAGTTTATGTATTCATAAAAATTGGTGAAGTTCCATTTTACATACTATAACTGTTTTAGACACAAAAATAATTGCTACATAAGCAAAAAAAGTCTTTACTTTTTAATTTTAAAATAAATAAGAGATTCTAGGATATTCAGTACATCATATTATTAAAGACATTTACTATAATAATGGTGCATTTTGCACTTAGGTTATGCTAGCTATTTCTCTATGCACTATGGCATGGATTTTCTCTTTGAGGAATCTGATGCAAGGGCCCAATTCTGCTTTCATTTAGAGAAATTGCCTCAAAAAGGAACATGATTTGATCTTGTAAGATGTAATGTTATAGATGAAGGATTTCATTTTTAGGATCTGTGTTGACTTATATTATGTATGCAAGCCTAGATTTATTTTATACCTCACTATTGGTTTAGCTCATGACAAAATGAATTAAACAACGAATAGGTTACAGATATTTCCCTCGGGATGAGGGCATTTGATCTTTTTCTCTATTTTCTACATAATATTAAAATCAGCATCTCCTGAAACATGACAAATGCATTGTTTGTCTGAATATTTTTATTTTTGAAGAAATATAATATGAAGCAAAGTAATGCCAAATCTGAAGGCCCTGTAATTAAACATGTTTACACATTAACATTTCATTTAAGTCATTTTTAGCACATTTTAGGAAATATAACCCATGTGTATTTGTACAGCCCTGATAATCCTCCTACAGTCAGGGAGAGACTGTAACAAAGGAATAGCAATACAAAACAGAGAACAATTCTGCTTGATTTTCCATTGCAGTCATTTTATCAGGGACAGGGAATATTTTACAGTCGTGTGCAGATGAAGGTTGCATGCATTCCCCAGCATTAAATTGTGGTAGAAAATGAAAAACCTAATAGCATTTTGATGTATTCCAGTTAGGTTTTCCATTAAGAGAAAAAGGTGATATGTTCACACCATTTGTCAGGAAAAGAAGAAATGAAGAAAATGTTGACAATTTCATTACACTCTGGTTATGGGGTGATCTGAACTTACCTATTACCAGATAAAAAAAAAAGAAAAACTATTCAAGATATTATTAGTTGAAAACATTGCTGTTTATAGTTACTTTAACTTCTGCTACAACTGTAGTTGATATAGCAGTATGAGCTGCAGATTTTAAAAGAGAGATTTCATATCATTCACAGCCTTGATAAAAAAATCTTGTATCCCCTTGAATGACATAGTCCCATACTGTTGAACAGCTTTCTGATAAACCTAGTCATTCACAAATGTAGCGGACAGTATAAAAAGTGCTTTTAAGTCTATTGCTCTTTTTCAACCTTGTATTTTTCAAGACTTTCTTTTCTACTAGTCTCCTCTCCTCTCCTCTCCTCTCCTCTCCTCTCCTC